>KZ809439.1:6900-17695 GCA_000696205.2 Oncopeltus fasciatus
AAAAAAAAACTTTTAGAGTAGAATTTTAATTTTAGTTTAATATGTCTTTCGATTTCCATCGATTTTGAACACTCTACAATTAAACATGCTAGTTTTCTCTGGATAGCTAGTTTTGCCAAAATTGCACATTCGTGGATAATATGCGATGTTTACTTCTTACAAAATCCTATTACTGATATAAAAATAGAGAATACTCATCAAATAATAACAATAATTCCTTTATACATAGACTACAAACTCAAGGTATTAAAAAATGCAGTTTTTTAAAAGATGCTAAGAGAAATTTCTGAATGTCAACACTTTTTTTTTCGAGAGCAAGTATAAATGTGGATTAATTAATTAACTACAAAACGGTAATGTTTGGCCATGAATGTCCATGACATAATTTAATAATGGAAAACTATTTCAAAACATTTTTTCCCGAAATATTATCGTAGAAAACAGGTCAGTGTCAAACCTTGTTCATATTCATTTTCATAAATGTAATCTAAATATTTTCCCATGTTCTATTTTATAGGTTCGGTTAATCAGAGAGTTCTTATCAAAGACTGTTTTTGTTGTAGAAATCAGGTTAAAATTTGAAGGATGATCTAGAATCACTTTACTTGATCGCATTTTTATTTATGTTCCATTTTGTCTTGTTTGTTTGTCATTTTACAGATTAAGTCACGAAGAAAAAAAACACACGAGACATTTGTTTTGTAATCTCAAATCACATTCGGGTTCGAGGTGCTATATACCAAAGGTGTAATTGTTTATTAAATGAAACTTTCCATATTACTAACAATTGTAGTATTTAATCTCACGTAAATTTTAAAAATTTTTAGTGCAAGGGAACAGAATAAAAAATTGCAGGAGATAGCAGGAGATCCAGGTTCGAGTCCTGGCTGGGACAGTTGGATTTTTTATTCTGTTCCCTTGCACTAAAATTGTTAAAATTTACGTGGGATTAAATACCATAAAAAAATAAAATTTATAAAACTTTCCATATTATTGCTTTACGGCGTACACAAGTATTGGAAAAATTTTAATGTTTCAGAACTTGGTTAATTTTAGGCAGTTTTTTATCGTTGGGGTAAATTATATCACGATATGAAAAAAATTTCTTTTAGTGAACATAAAAGCTTTTACGAGTAGAGGTTAGTCAGGGATTCGGTCTTGGGAACTGAAGCATTACAACTGACTTATAAAGAAAAATCCAACGTTTCGTCCTAAATTTCAAGCCCTCATGAGGGCAAATGTGGTGATAGGGGTAGAGAGACTCCTACACTGGGGTAACTAAATCATGACTGAATAAGGTAAAAGAAATTATTTTTCCCTTTTTTGGGGAAATTGACAAAGAAAAATACGTGGTGATCAACTCTATGGTGAATGGTGATCAACTCTACGGTATTGTATAACCATATCACATGCACTATCTTAAAATCTCCTATAAATTATGTCCATTAAGTTTCTTTCTTTCATTTTACTCTCTCCACGATGCTACGCTTTTTGATTAGTCAAATTCACTATAGATCAAGTTGTTGTGGGCTATCCAGAGGGCATACCTGTAGGAAATGAAGATGCGAATATTGAAAATATTATTACTGTTTAGGCTTTCTAAAAGAAGTTATTTGGGATTTTAACCCGTTGTTCGTCTGATTGAAGCCTTTTTTATTTTATAATGTAGGGATAATTTAGCGAGTATAGTTTCTCTAGGTAAATAAAACGATAAAGGTTCGCCCAACCCTCCTAATTTCCCTTTAAAAGCGGTTTTCTTAAAAAGTTTTATGCAACATGAATAAGTTAAAAATTTCATTTTATATCTATTAATTTTAAAAGATAACTAATCAATGCAGATACCAAAATTGCCAAGGCATTCTTTTTCTCGCTATCTTCTATTATATATTCTTTCGTTCAGAACTTACTTTGAACTTTTTTTTTCTTTTCTTTTTTTTGTGTAAACATTAATAATTTATTTTTATTGCTTTAACACTTTGCCGGCTGCTTTAGGGAGGTTCTCTTGGCTAATATATCATTCGTTTTGAAGAGAACTTCACAAAAAATTCCTTAGAAAACATTAACATCTAATCAATAATTATATGAGTGACACTAATAAAAGTGTAGAAAAGTATTTCTTCACCCTAACTCTACGGATTATTGAGCATAACAATAAAATTAGTTCATGAAAGTAGGAACAAAGTCACTGGCATATGAAAGTATATAATTATCCGAAATTTGTTTACATCTACTACTCTAAGATGATTTTAGTTGGGGTTCGGTCAAGGTAGATCCAAAAAACACAAATTTGAAAAATTTACAATGTAAGCCGAAACGTTGGCATATAATCCTTTATTAAAAAATACATTTTTCAAATTTGTGTTTTTTGGATCTACCTTGACCGAACCCCAACTAAAATCATCTTAGAGTAGTAGATGTAAACAAATTTCGGATAATTATATACTTTCATATGCCAGTGACTTTGTTCCTACTTTCATGAACTAATTTTATTGTTATGCTCAATAATCCGTAGAGTTAGGGTGAAGAAATACTTTTCTACACTTTTATTAGTGTCACTCATATAATTATTGATTAGATGTTAATGTTTTCTAAGGAATTTTTTGTGAAGTTCTCTTCAAAACGAATGATATATTAGCCAAGAGAACCTCCCTAAAGCAGCCGGCAAAGTGTTAAAGCAATAAAAATAAATTATTAATGTTTACACAAAAAAAAGAAAAGAAAAAAAAAGTTCAAAGTAAGTTCTGAACGAAAGAATATATAATAGATAGCTAGAAAAAGAATACAGCCTTGGCAATTTTGGTATCTGAATTGATTAGTTATCTTTTAAAATTAATAGATATAAAATGAAATTTTTAACTTATTCATTTTGCATAAAACTTTTTAAGAAAACCGCTTTTAAAGGGAAACTAGGAAGGTTGGGCGAACCTTCATCGTTTTATTTACCTAGAGAAACTATACTCGCTAAATTATCCCTACATTNTTTAGTGCATTCATTTATTACAATAAATTCTTTTCTTTTGAACATAGGAATTCAAGAAGCTATTTTATTCGTCAAATCAGAGCTGGATTTAGTATTTCGAAATAGCAAAAAATGATGTAAAAAAAAAAAAAAAAAACTACTCGTGTACTTGAATCTTGCAATAAGAGATTGAAATATGCATTGGATAACCGCCGAGAATGATTATGAATTATGGAATCCGGAAATAGACGGACAAGGTTCGCTGTAACGAATAATACAAACGAAATTAATATTTCCGCTAAAACTTCATGCAAGGTATATGCTTCGAGAAGGTTATTTATTTTTTTAATATTTGTGATTTTCAAATGCATGCAAGGGGAGAAATTTCACAAGATGCATTACTTTGTGTTCCTACGTACATTTTTTTTACTTTTAGAAACTATCATAAATATGCAAAAACCATTGTAGATATTCAGAGAGAACAGTTTGTCTTATTTGAGCCCATAGAGACATGTAAATCGCATAGTTGTCCTCTTAAACTCCCCGAAAACGATGTCTGTCGATGCGTGTTGTCGTTAGCAGCTGCGGAAATAGGGGTTGGTGGAGAAAATTGTCTCTGGATGGAGACAAGACACAAATACATATGTAACACCCATAAAAAAGGGGTGTAACTGATAAAAAAAAAAGGGGATCGATTAGGTAAAATTTAAATATATAGAAAACTTCCTTCTTGTAGTCACTGAAGCTAATTCTCCTAATTATAGTTTTATTTTATTTTTTATTTATTTATTTTTGTTTTTATTTCTTTTTATTTTTGTCACTTCGTCTTTCATCCTATACCAAGTCTTTATTTCAAGTGTTCAAAGTAATACGGTGGCTTAAACTTCCCTATTTCACTACGTCTTCTATGCGTGGTATCTCTAATTCAACCAATTACATATTTATCTTGCTGTTGAAGTAGAGTGACTCACATGATTATTAGACAAAGGTGTAACAATGAATAAATATGTAAAATACTTCACAAGAAAATTGTAATCTGTCAGGCTGTAGCTGGGTAAACACAAATTATACATTTTACTGCCAGATATGTGTTAACACAAGTAAATACTACTTTCATCTTGGTCTATAGTAGAATGACTGTAGAAGATATAGTGGATTAAGCTAGCTTCAGAACAGCTGGTAGATAAAATATGGCAATGATTTCTTAAAAATACTTTTAGTTATTTATAATCTCCATTATACGCGTTTAAAAATGTTTATGAAACATAAATGTTAGGAAATTTAATTTTTAACCTATTACGTTCTAATTAATAAGTCATATCAGCAATAGTAGCGAAATAATAAATATAATTAAGTTTGTTCTCCTAAAACCCTTTCTCCTCCATGCCTGGTTTTAAAATGTTTATGAATTTTAAAATAACAAGAAGAAGAAAAAAAAAACTTTTGCTGACTATAAATAGCTCCTTAAGAAAAACAAACAAATAAGTAATAATAAATATATTACAAGCCATTGCTAATTAAAACAGAAAAAAGAAAACAAAAGTTGAAGACAAAGGAATATTTACAATAAGATTTAAAAAAAACTATTGTTACAGTAAAACTGCATTAGTATTATATATATATATATNATATATATATATGGTATATCATATAACTAGAGGCCATAGTAAAACAAAATTTATCATAAAAATTAGTAAACTAAATGAAAATTATCTAACAAGCAAGTAGTTTAATGATATTGTTATATTTTTATAAATCTTTATTTATTACTATCTGCTTATGATACATCTTCTAATTTGATGGCTTAATAATATGCATCTATGCAAGATAAAAATTAGTAGATTATTTGTCGCTTTACAGGGAGATGGAGCCCATTCACCCCACTCCCATTTTAATAATAATAAAATATTATTCACGATTAACTGAGAGGAAAACCATCTAGCTTTAAACAGGGAAGAGAGTGACAGATGTCGAGGAGTATGTAGTTCCAAATGGAGGAGGCACGGACTGTAGAGTAGCTGTCGAAGGATAAGGACCGATAGTGGATTTAAATTAGAGGAGATCAAAGATAAAATACGGGGGATTGAGTAGAAATGGCCCGACGAAAGAAGAAACCAAAAAAATACTGACATCGGAAGGAAGGGATGAGCCTAGCGTACCTATAGGTAATACATGGATCTCCGAGAATATCGGTGGCAAATCTAAGATAATTGATGAGCTGACCAGCCTCCTGAGACCATTCTCAAGCTCCACAGTCAAAGCGACGAAAGACAATGGAAGAAACCGAAAGGTGGAGGGGTGATGACGCGAAGGATTAAGCAGTGTGAGAGTGGAGGGTTTGGTCAAAGTCAAGGCCGAGGTTCTTGAAACTGGATAGGATAGGAGTGGAATCTATTTGGAAATTGGAAGATTAGGAAAGATTAGAAGGGAAGATCAGAATGTATTAGGAAGGGGAGCTGCGCCTATAACCATTCACTTGGTCTTAACAACATTCAATCGGAGGCAGTTTGTCCAGAACCTCTCTGCAATCCTATTCAAATCAGCCTGGATCTCTAAAGCGGAACGAAAAAGCCCGTCCAACTCATCTAATTACCCTCTTAAGTTTTTGTCTAAATAAGCAATTTCATAAAAATAACATGGAAAATTATATTTTTGGGCTATTTTTCCTACATCTTGTTATCATAACTGTATCTTTCATAAAGATATTAAAAATATATCATAGAAGAAATGCAAGGGAATAGAATAAAAAAATCTTACTATCTCAGTCGGGACTCAATCCCGGTTATCCGGCTTTCCGGGCAGTTATGCTAACCATTAAACCACCAAGGTTAGCCAGATAATTCCTTTTACTCTCTGCACTTTACTCCGAGTCTAAACCCCCCGAGTAAGACTAATATATCGTCTTGTGCTCTCTATTCTCAAAAATAAATATAAGAAAAAAACGAAAGTCTAACAAATAGCCGACAATGGAAGCTCCTTGGAGCATAAGACGATATACTTGTCTTACTCGGGGGTTTAGACTCGGAGTAAAGTGCGGGGAGTAGAAGATATTATCTAGCTAGCCTCGGTGGTGTAATGGTTAACATAACTGCCTGGAAAGCAGGGGACCCGGCTTTGAGTACCGTCTGAGGTAGTAAGATTATTTAAATTCTATTCCCTTGAATTTTTTATATAAAATTAACGTGGGATTAAATACCACAACTAAAATCAGTATTTAAATATATTTCAATTCGAACAAACTCATCTAACTAAAAGAAGCATAAATGCCATTTTTGTATATATATATACACACACGTAGTAGCATGATACTGAGCAAGTCCATGAGTGAGACCTCGAGAGATGTTCTGGAGCACCAGTACAGGTGTTTCGCACTATACTTGACGCCAGAGTGGAATCAGGGACTTAAAGGATTTAAGGTATTCTTTCTACTGGTGTGACGTTATTGATCTATTATCAAGACAATAATTATAAATTCCTACTCGAGGAATACGACATACGTTGACCTACTAATTGTGTGGCGTGCATTTGGGAGGGGATTTCAATGTACATCCCAGTCAACATTTTTAAGTCAACAATGTTAATATAGAATAATTTAAAATATCGTCTTTAAAGAGATGTTATACATTTACAATTTTTATTTAACGCTATTTAAGATAGATTGTGGGATTTGCGATAAATCTGAGTTCTAAGAAGGCTTCTGTCGAGAAAATAAAATCCTCCGCTATGAATGCTTAGAATAAGTTGGTCCGCTTTATGCGGTGGAGGGGTTGTGACAGGATGTAAAACATGACAAAATACAAATGGATCTGTCAATTGGTAATAATTTAAGATGAGAAGTAGTTCTTGGTTAATTTGTTAGGAAATTTTCAGCGAGTGAGCCAGCGGTTTTTTAAGGAACAGTCAAGATCTCATCTGAGTGTTACTTCTGGCTATTCCGCCTCGAATTGTTCATCATATCCGAGCGTTACCGGTAGTTTTGCCTGATAATTGTAGTTAAATTCTCCAACATTTCATCTTTTCCGGGCGAATTTCCGTCCTGATCGTGAACTGCGTCAGTTTTCGTGGATGCTACTTTTCCCAAGGAAACCTCGCACGACAAAATTCCCAGAGTAGAATTAGGCTAATGACTTTCTACATGACAATTCATGACGTAAACTGTATTGTATAAGAAACATCCTATGAATATATAATTTTTTTTAACATACACTTTTTTCCACCTTTTTTTGCCACTGGTTGCTCCTCGTTAAATTTATTTTACAAAGTTATTTTTCACAAGAGTCTCTCTCTCTCTCTCTTTCTCACTCTCTCTCTCTCTCTCTAGCTCTCTCTCTCTCTCTCTCTCTCTCTCTCTCTCTCTCTCTCTCTCTCTCTCTCTCGCACTCTCACTCTCCCTCCTACCCAGNTATATATATATAAAACGATTTTTCTCCTTTAGGAGAGCGGTTCTCTTTATCCCAGAATGCTCCTTCTTCCGTTCCTCTGTCCATTTGTAATCAGGCTGGCGCGATATTCTTTCCTCAAACTTCAAACTTTTTATTTTATTCCAGCTTTCAGTGTGGTTTTTGGGATTTTGATGTTGATCTGCTGTAGATCCCTCTCTACTTCCTTCAGCCATTCTGTGTATTCTATGTATAAACATACACACACACTCACACACACACACACACACACACACACACACACACACACACACACACACACNGAAATTTCTGCTGTGGTGTCATTATATTCGAACTGATATAAATAATATATTTATTTGTAAAATTGAAAATTGTTAACTCTATGTGGCACTGATTTCATTTTCACATCTAAATAGGCACTCAGGTTTGCTTTTAGCATTCTCTGAAATAGTTAAATAGATACGGTGTGCTGACGTTTTTTTGGGGGCATTTCTAGCCTATTGAAAGCTTTAAGCTAACTGCTGACTGATATTTGCATATGCAAATGTCAATAGGCCGCTAAAATAGAGAATAAACAAAAATAGAGTGAACACCACGCCTTGTTTCATTCACTAAACAGATCTTTCCTTTTACGGAGGTTCAAAGATCTCCTGTTTTTGAGCTTCTGACTATCTCTATATAGTGGGATTCCAATAAGTAGACTCCAAACTCAAGGTATTAAAAAATGCAGTTTTTTAAAAGATGCTAAGAGAAATTTCTGAATGTCAACACTTTTTTTTTCGAGAGCAAGTATAAATGTGGATTAATTAATTAACTACAAAACGGTAATGTTTGGCCATGAATGTCCATGACATAATTTAATAATGGAAAACTATTTCAAAACATTTTTTCCCGAAATATTATCGTAGAAAACAGGTCAGTGTCAAACCTTGTTCATATTCATTTTCATAAATGTAATCTAAATATTTTCCCATGTTCTATTTTATAGGTTCGGTTAATCAGAGAGTTCTTATCAAAGACTGTTTTTGTTGTAGAAATCAGGTTAAAATTTGAAGGATGATCTAGAATCACTTTACTTGATCGCATTTTTATTTATGTTCCATTTTGTCTTGTTTGTTTGTCATTTTACAGATTAAGTCACGAAGAAAAAAAACACACGAGACATTTGTTTTGTAATCTCAAATCACATTCGGGTTCGAGGTGCTATATACCAAAGGTGTAATTGTTTATTAAATGAAACTTTCCATATTACTAACAATTGTGGTATTTAATCTCACGTAAATTTTAAAAATTTTTAGTGCAAGGGAACAGAATAAAAAATTGCAGGAGATAGCAGGAGATCCAGGTTCGAGTCCTGGCTGGGACAGTTGGATTTTTTATTCTGTTCCCTTGCACTAAAATTGTTAAAATTTACGTGGGATTAAATACCATAAAAAAATAAAATTTATAAAACTTTCCATATTATTGCTTTACGGCGTACACAAGTATTGGAAAAATTTTAATGTTTCAGAACTTGGTTAATTTTAGGCAGTTTTTTNATTTATATGCATTCAGACTTTATAAAATTACGGTCATCTTTTTCCGATTTCTATTTCAGAAAGCCACCTTTTTATTTTATTTTAAAAAATATTGAAGATTGTCCAAACTGTCAACCCATTTTCTTGGAAGCAATCATATATTTTCACACCTAATATATTAATACATTCATGAATTCTTTAATCCACAATTTTAAATTTAAGAAATTAGTTCATTAATTTAAAATTTTTATAAAAATTGAAGAAACCAAGAAGCAGGCAGGGTAGGAATATGGCGTATATAGTCTCCTACTTTTTCCTTTTTTCCAAACCCCTCCAATAAAATGTTCACTGGATGCCTGCTGTTGGACGTCCTGAGCCGGTTTATCTGCATAGTGGGGGGACTCGCCAATGCAAGCAGGCTGGGAGGAAGTAGCGTCTTTAGCCAGTTTTAACCAACCCCATTTCTCTGGTGCCTTAATTCCACTGGCATTGAAGGTCCAGAAGGCATGTCTTTTCATGACATGTTGTCTCAAGGCAATCGAATACATCATTCTTGCCTATGGAAGATGTTTGCTGGCTTACAAAATAGTACATCTTACCCCAACACTGTAAAGCTGGTCGACGTGCTTATTTACTCCTCGTCGTAGTCCTGGATACCTAATGGAAACGTAGTGCCATTCCATTGGGTCGTAAATGGTTTACCACCCTTAAATAACTAGATGAGAAGACAGAACGAGGCACCTGAACGCCTCTTTTATAAGTAAAAAAAACTCGTGTGCGAAGCTAGATCGCCTTTAATTTCTTTTTAGGCACATTTCCCTGAAGGAAATTCAGGTATTCACGTTGGTAGTATAGCTACACTTAAAAATTTATTTATGTTGAATATTATGTATATATTTGTCTCTACGTTCTCTAGTTTTAAGGTGAATCATGAAAATTTGGTACTAAAACGTACCGTGATAAATAAAAAAAATTTCTTAAATTTTAAGTTTATGATGGCTAAATCGGTGTAGGTGACGATAGACTAAATTTAAAAAAAAATTTTTTTCGTGTAGTAATCTGGCATTTACACAATTTTAATGTTTAAACTGTGTCCTTATAAAATTAGCAAATTACAAGAAAAAGCTAGTGTTAAGGAAAATATTTAGGAACGTTACTTCGAGTTTTGGATTGGCTTCGTTTTAAACTCTGATGAGTTGGAGGGTGGGATGGGGGAGAGGACAATTTTATAATGGTGATTATCTTTGTTTTCATTAGTGCTATGACAGTAGTTTAGAACATGACAGGTCGATGAATTTTTTTTTACCGTCATGTTTTATACAATTTTTACGAAAAGCTTAACTCCAGGGTAGTCTAGAGCGAGCCTCGGGAACAGGGGAATTACATTCATCCAAGCCCAATATTAACGAAACATGGAAAGTATGTTTAGTTTACGCAGCTCCTGCGTGACGGAGTTTTTTTTAGCCAAATGTGAATTTAATAGTTATTGATCCTCTGTTAAATTTAGTTCCTCCGCCGCCAATCTTGTAAGAGTCTTAGTCGTTAGACGCAGAAATAGCTCTAAAGCCGATACCATCCAGCAACAACTGTCTGGTCGTCATAAAGGCTATAACTAAATAATTTTGAAGCACAGAAGATTGCATCCTCCACGCACCTATTCTGAAGACAGAGAGAAGAGTCCATGCTGTCGTTGATTCGCTTGAAGGTCGTGGACGTTCTTTGTTGAGTGAGGTTGCATTGGTCAACAGTCGCTCAGTGCTTACTTTACGAAGTCACTAACCAGCCGGTCTCCTGCTTTATTTTAATTTGTACTTCAATTTTCGTTGTCAAATAATTATTATAACTCTACTCTCAAGTATATCATTAATTAAGAATACAGTTATTTAATTTAATTTTTTAAAAATTAAAAAACGCGATTT
>KZ809440.1:2266-14329 GCA_000696205.2 Oncopeltus fasciatus
TAAAATAATAAAATATATATGTATATTTAACTCAGAAGTAAGACGAGTATTTTGTCGAATATTTACTCGGAATGAAGTGCGGGGAGTTGGAAAAGTTATTTAAACTGCCTCGGTGGTGTAGAGGTCAGCGCGCCTACCCAAAAAGTAGGATACCAGAATTCGATTACCGGCTGTGGTAGTGAGATTTTTTTTTTTTTTTTTTTGGCTCCCTCTGCGTTTCTTTTAGATAATTTTGCGTGGGACTACATACCACAGATAATATATTATTCTAATGGTAATGTTAATTGGATGTGTCACAACAATAATTGAAATCAATGAAATCCTGTTCTTGTAGTTCACCTCCAATAGAAGAGACCGCGGCCGGAGAAGATATTCACAAGGGGTGTAAAGCCGAGCACCCCCCCTAGTCTTGGGGGTGGAATACAGTTGTAGAAGGGTGCAACACCCTCTGTTTGAGTTCGAGACAACTTCGGCTCCTAGCTTTAACGGCTTACTTCCGCCGGAAACAACTCCTGCTCTATCCCTCTCCAAAACCAGAATCACCGCCCTCGAAATAGCTTCTTGTCCAGACGCCTATTGGCGCTGAAGAGGGCCTTTATTTTGCTCGATATTTAACCAGTCAACTTCTTCGAGAGAATACAAAGTGTAAGTTCTGTAGCAATGTGCTAACTTGCAAGGAACTTTTAATTAAGTCCCACTGCTAATGTAAATATTGACAGAGAATTCGCCTCTGAAAATAGTTAGTTATTTCAGTGCTCGAAATGGGTTCGTGTCGTCTGATATTTAATTACCCTTCTTCTCTATTTTATTTTCATAGAGGTCTATATGTTTTTCATAAATTATCCATATGATGCTTTATAAAGGTAACCACTAAAGTAATATATCTCTTAGTCTTTACTTCTAATTCAATTCAATAATAATTTAGAATTCATAAAGTAAAAGAAATGTAGTAAAAATATAAAATATATTTCTTATATTATAGTAGTAGTAGATCATTGAAGGGCAATCAACTTCTAGGTTATTACGCCCTATAAATACCCTTTAATATGTTTACTATAAATTAGTTAATAAAATACAGGAATCAGGATTATTTCGACCACTATAACAACCTAAATTAATGGATTTTTTTATTTTATTTAAATATTATTATTATATATTTAATAAATTATAATAATNAATTTTTGAAATATTAAAAACATTTAGTTCTCAAATATTTAACCTCAATTCACTTACTAAAGTGCAATAGGTGAAATTTAATTATTATTGGTAGCTAATATTAATAATCTTTACATTTTTTAAATCAATTTGATTATGAAATAATAATAAATCAATCTTCTTAGTTATAAGAGAGCAAATATGGCGGATCACATAATACATCCTAATTCAAGTCTTTTGAAACATAAAGCGTTGTATATTGACTAATCGATTGTAATATCTCATAAAGTGTTTATACTAATAACCTCTTTGGAAAGTAGCTAATTCTCGGTCCGTAATTAATAATGACCATACTGACGTACATGATCTCTACGGCTGTCGTTTCTCGCCTTGTTCTCCACCTCTCTCTTCCTAAGCGGCATTACCCTCTCAAGAGAAACGCCAGACAGGAGGGAGGAACTTTGACTGAGTCCCGGAATAGAGATGAAGGGATCCTGTCATTTTAAGAAGACAACTTCCAAAGAGACGGTGCCCAACTGTTCTTTCTCCTGCCAGCGAGGTTTAATAAATAGCGAGCAACTTTTCTGGTGGCGTCACATCAAGGGACAATTTTTCCTTTTACAGATTAGAATTAATTAAATAAATTTATATAAAACGGAAGCATGCGACAGAAGTATTTGCTGCTCGGGAATATTGCTCATCAATACGTTAACTGTCTAAGTCCAAATTGAGAGTTAGTTGACTGTAGAGATTACTAGAAAATATAACTTTGTTGGGGTTCGGTCAAGATAGATCCAAAAAAATACAATTTAAAAAAATGTATATTTCTTAATTATCTACCAACATTATTCGTGGGCTAGCATGAAGGCGAGAGTGGACGTTGTGTCACCAGGATCCCATATTCATTACTGAGTTAACTATCTAAGTAGGTGAATATTTGAGGTCGTAAATCTGTGGGAAAATATTAGATGCAAAGAAAAGAATAGTTTTATAAAATTTTTTTGTGGTATATAATCCTTCGTAAATTTTAACAATTTTTAGTTCAAGGGAACAGAATAAAAAATCTAATTGTCCCAGCCAGAACACGAACCTGGATCTCCTGCTATCCGGGCCGGTGCATTTTCCATTTATGCTACCGAGACCAGAGTGATAAGTTATTAAATTCCCCGCATTAGTGTCGAGAGTCTAACCTCCGAGGCCGGCGAATATATCGTCTTATCTCGAAGAGTATATCGTCTTATTTAATACATCTGCTAATTTCATGAAAGAAGTATAAAATTAAGTTAGATTCTTTTCGCAAACCATTTGATGAGTTTGTTAACGACGGAAATCGGTTAGGGGAAGGGAGTGGGGGAACTTTAGAGGACCCTAATTTAATTTGGGGTAGGGATTAGCCAAAATTTGAATTTCTCTATTATAATAAATTAATACGAAAAAATGTATTAGACGTGTATAAGACGAATATATCGTCTTATGCTCGGAGGAGCTGGCATCGTCAAGCTGCTTAAATGACTCTCGTTATTTAAACAGATATTTACACATATTTAAAAAACGAGAGTCATTTAAACAGCTTGACGATGCCAGCTCCTCCGAGCATCAGACAATATAGTAGTAGTAGTAGTAGATGATGTAGGGCAATCAACTTCTAGGTTATTACGCCCTATAAATACCCTTTAATATGTTTACTATAAATTAGTTAATAAAAGACAGGAATCAGGATTATTTCTAGCACTATAACAACCAAAATTAATGGATTTTTTTTTATTTAAATCTTTATTTATTACTTTCTGCTTATAAAACATCTTGTAATTTGATAGCTTATAAATATACTTATATACAAGAAAAAAAATTTAGTAAATAAAATCACTTTGTAGGGAGAATGGATCCATTGATCCCACTCCTTATAAGTTTAGGTATTAAGTCCATGGAGGTCGCGAGGCCATCTCCGTTTTAGTCGCCGGGGAGGATTGTGAGGATTGGAGTCCAACAAAAGGGATTGGGCAAATGGATTGGGATGAAATTGGAGTTTACTATGGAAGAGCTTGAAGCGGGTGGAGATAAGGTCTTTGACAAAAGGAATATTAAAGTCGTGATGAAGGGTAGAGTGGGACAGATAATATGGAGCGTTAGCATTTATTCTGTGCATTTTGGACTAAAAGGATTGTACCCGTTGGATATTGAAAGGTTTAATGGCACACCACAGTTCTGTACCACTGATCCAGATTGATTTAGTTTTTTGTTTGACATTATAAGTGAATTAAAGTAATCATAATAAATGCCTCTATCATTATGTTGGATTAATGTAAATTGAGTTTTAGAAAGTTGAGTATTGAGAAGAGTTCCACTGTCTGGATATCGCCAACTGACAGAATTAATTGCCTCTCACCTAACATTTCTTAATTGAAATCCTGGCGGGAGAAGGCTGATTGTGAGCGCGGCCCTCTCCCTTTCAGCAGAAAATAATTAGACTCCTTTGGCCGGGATTTCCTATTCCAGGAGTTGTGCGAGGACTCCTGCTCTTGGTAATTTCCGATCCTTTGAGGCCTGATAGCGGTGACAAGCTGGAGGTGTGATATGTGCCCCTGCTCAATGTAGTGCTTAATGAGTTTTACGGCAAATTGAATTGCCGTCGAGACATTCACCAACTTTCTTGGTTATTTTTCATAGAGCTGATGAATATATTCGAAAGACAGATATTGAGTTATAAGCTTCTACTGTAAACACATTTCCCAAGCATTCAATTTGGTTGTGTTTGGTATCCTTCGGTGATGCCGGAATGTCTTTGGTTTTTTGACGCTCCTAGATCATGCTCCTCCGATTTATAAGTTATGTATAAATCACAAAAAACTCCAAAAGCAATTCCTGTCTTTCAAAATCTGATATAAGTTAAAATATATCATTTAAATTATTAGATGTTTTTTTTATTGGAGTACGGTCAAGGTAGATCCAAAAAAAAATACAAATTTAAAAAAAAAGTGTATTTTCTAAATTATCTGCTAATGTTTCAGCTTACACTGTAATCCATCTTCAGAGTTATCATGAAGGCAAGAGGGGACGTCGCCAAGATGCCATTTTCAACGTTTGCAGATAATTTTTAAAAATACACATTTTTTAAATTTGTAATTTTTGGGTCAACCTTAACCGAACTCCAAAAACAACATTTAATAATAATATCTACGGTAACAAAAACAGAAAAAAAAAACTCTCCATTTGGTCATGTATCATCCAAATTGTCCGGCTAATTCAGCTAAGCCTTTTACAGATCTGCAACACAGCCAAAAAAATACGCATCCTGTAGTTAAATGTTGGACATATAGAACAAGAGCCATTACATAACGGCAGTCAAGAGACTCGTGAAAAATATAGTTTACTATTGGTTTTAAGGTTTTTTTTTTTTTATGGTATCCTACCCACCAGGATCATTAATGCCTTTTATGTGCAACAACGTTGACAATAGAAAGGAGGATGGTTTTAATGTTTACCGCGAGGGGGAGATGGACAGCCAATATATGCTCATGAAAGAGAAGAGCTGGCATAAGACGGCCCGCAACATACAATTGGCTCCTTGTTTATGCAGGGTCCTTCCTAAGGAGTCCTTGTTAAGTTTCTGGCCTGTGGGAGAGGGTGTGCATGGTGGGACCAGGTCTTTCAAACCATCCAGGTCGACAATGGAATATAAGTAGGGGCCAAATCCGGTGCCAAGAGTCATCAAGACCCAAGGGACACTCTATGGTAGTCCGAATCGACCAACAATAAACTGCGACGAATTAAAGGACACCACTAAGGAGTGGTCCACATCGAACCGGCAGAACAGAAGAGAAGAAGTCGTACTAACCAGACTTAGAATAAGTCACACCGATCTTACCCACGTGCATCTACTCACTAAAGACCAACCGACAATATGCCCTAAATGTAGCTCTCAAATGTGCGTTCAACATTTTATCGAGGAATGCCCATATTATACTAATCTATTTACATGTAAAAACCTCTCAAAACAACTGTCGGCATCCCTGGCAAACCATGAATGAATCCAATGTAGGCAAACTTATGTCCATTTTAAGACAAACAGGCATATATGAAAAAATTTAATCCCCCCCCCCCCCAAAAAAAATCAACTATGCCTTTCCTTTTTTTTTTTTTGTATTTTGTTGTTAGTTTTTGTTTTATGTTTTATTGTAGTATTCACTATATAAATCTAATAGTATTATATTGTTGCTATATTAAAATTGTTTATCTATTGTTTCAATTTTAATTGTTAATTTACTTTTTAAGTTATATAATTGATATTTCTGCTTTTAAAATGGTTTTGTATATATATAAATATTTGTGTATGTCTGTGTATTTGAATATAACTTATTGCACACCAAGCATTAAAAAACGGAAAACATTTAAAAGAATGGATACCAAATTTAACCCTAGATAAACCCCAACAGTCAGGGCGTAATGACCATGATGTTGATCGCCCTATAACCTGATCCTAATCCTAAATCAAGACCCAAAGACATGTTAAATAGTGCTAGATACTAATATGAACAAATTTATATAACATGTACTACAAATTAGTTGTGTTATTAACTAAAAGTAACTTATCATATCATTTCATTTGAAAGAAATTTTTGGAAGTTCAGTTTTTTTTGGAAAGGGAGATTGAAAGCCAGTAAAGAGCAGAGTTTTGGTCCCTGGCGCAGACCATAAGTCAGAGACAACACACGCGGCCATGAATAAATCATCCCAGACCCTGCCTTGGAAAGCAGAGGGGACCCGCCTCACAGTGGCACTAGAACTTGCGGGCTTCGGAGCTGGCTCGTGCGAGTTGTCGCCTACCGCGAGAAAAGTCCCGTTCTGCGCTAACCCCTCTGCCGGGATTGATTTAGGACGACCTCCATCGACATGGGGGTTTCCATTCGTGGCACGATACCTCGTCAATCGGACGCTTGTATGGTTCGCTCCCATTGAGGCTGGCCGGAGAACTCGCCCATTACTCACCAGGGACATGCATTTGCAACGGCATTATCTGTCATCCCCTGAATGATCACTTCACTCTGTAGCATCTATGGTGCCGCCATCAAATGGAGTCCTTCAAAACATTTAGTTGGGGCGCCAGTGTAGCTATGGGATCCGTTTGGGTTCGAATCCTGCCCAGGACAACTTTTTATTTATTAGTTGAAGCTTGTCCTAAGCCACGGATGTTTAGTATGGGGTGGCAACCTGCAGATAGCCCTTCCCTCCATGACCCTAAGGGGTTATAAGGGAGGCTAACATAAAAAAAAAAGCAAAAAAAATTTTGTTAAGAAGAAATTCGAATAAAATAAAAAATATATATATTTTCTTCAATCTTGTACAGATTTTCAGTTTTTTACTGAAGAAGAATATAGGCAAAAGAGGGCGTAATAATCTAAGGGTTGATCGTCCCTAAACCCGATCCTACCTATGGGCATAAGTAAAATGATCTAACGAGAGGAGGCAATGAGTATAATACATAACATCACTAAAGAGTACGGAAAGCATTAAACTCCGTAGATAAATTCCTAAACATCTTCTTAATTGCGTTTTCGTTGTAGAACTATGGAAAATTCTTTAGAATTTCTCCATTTACTTGTTATAAAATTTTGCCACAATCTTTATCAATAAAAATTTTAACAATCTATTAGGAGGAATACATGAGATGGAAAGTTCAAATACAATTTACATAGAGAGTTTTAGACCGTGGAGATTATTAGTTAATTTGGCGGGTTGAGGGTTAATTAAGATATATCCAAAAAATACAATTTAGAAAATAAAGCTGGCTTTTAAAAGCCATGGTTACATGAAATGTGAAATGTTATGAAAATAGCCTCGGCGAAGAAAGGAGTAAATTCTATGGATAAACGGTTTCTGCTGGCATCGGAGATACATTTGGATCGATTCTGAACGACAGTGGTGAAGTGCTAATGAGTGTGTCATTTAGCGAGAAAAAGTACGCGTAGGACGTATCAGTGAATTGCTAATGGGGGGGGGCATGTTGAGATTAGGCAAATCTATGTCGAATTGATGTCGGAAGCTTGGGATCCAGCCAGATCTTTGGCACGAACCATCCCTACCATTTATCTTAGCCTCTCTAGCTCAAGCTGGAATCGGCTTTTGACTGCGACAGACTACACTTGACATGGATTCCGCAAGGAACCATCCAGTCGTCTCTCTAACTGTTTCTACACCTCCATTTATACAACTAACTATACTCTTGTGTCTGGCAATTTTCAGATTTGAAAAAAATTTATTCTAAGATAATTCGTTCAACAAATATTGACATTTCAGACTGAGATCTTCAATATGCAGCCGTTCTCATTACAGCTTATATCTCAGTCCCAATGCCATCCACTCTATTGCATACCGAAATGTAATTCTCAAATCGATGAGGTAATTCTACTGCAAAAGTCCCGTGAGATGATCCTTGGAAAATATGCTTATCAGCGTGTATGAATTGCACATGTCACAGTCTTTGTTGGAAAGATGTCTGAGGACAAAAAAACGTGTTCCTTCCCTTCTACCATACACCATACATTATATATTATATACATTATATCCATATATATGAAAGGGAGATTGAAAGCCAGTAAAGAGCAGAGTTTTGGTCCCTGGCGCAGACCATAAGTCAGAGACAACACACGCGGCCATGAATAAATCATCCCAGACCCTGCCTTGGAAAGCAGAGGGGACCCGCCTCACAGTGGCACTAGAACTTGCGGGCTTCGGNATATACACACATTCAGTCATCCAAGAGCAGCTGAAATTCTTAGCAAAGGTCTTCTGTACAGTTGAACCAAACTGTTGACTCAGATTAGTTAGGTCAGTATGCACAAATTCTGATATGCCCATCACTTTCTTTAAACCATATTATAAGCAATTATCTTGTCAAAAAAATGATCTAAAAATCTAAAATTTATACGGTTACATTTATAACGGTTAAATTCACACATCCACCATCTTGTTTTTCAGCATAAGATCCTTAGAATAATTCTTCTCATGCAGTTTTAGTCTTAATTAACAGATGTTCTTAAGGTATATTTGCATATAAAATACTTTACTCAGAATACATTTTCATGCATATATTTACTCTCTTTCATCTTCCCTAAATAAAGCAAGCATGCAATCAAATGCTAAAATGTATCCTGTGAGTTACAATAATGGACGTCAATTAAGAATAACTAAGAATGTGATAATTAATATAAGTTAAATTTATAGTTTTATGATTACACAAGCTAGAAATGTCATAACGTATTATTTGAAAGGAATTGCTTTTATTCCATACCATTATAAATGAACTATATTCTTTAAGAAACATAAACCCTACTAGTCACTCTATTATGATTACAGTTTAAATATTCAGCTTCGGAGAATAAAAGAATCTAACTGGAGATTAGATGAGACCTTGGTCAAATCTCCAAAAATAATACTTTTGTGGATATAGGTCTTTTATACCTATCCAAATAAATGACTTTTAAAATAATTTCCCGGTAACTTTTTCCTTAATTCGCTGTTTAAATATAAAATGTAATTTTCTCGAGTAAAAATTATGTTATGAAAATTTCAGGAAGTTCAGAAAAAATAGTATTTGATTTTAACCAAAAAAAAAGAAGAAAATTTTCGATTTTTTTATTTGTTTTCTTTTCTCATTTTAGTATTAGTATGATCAGAGAATCTTGCCGTTATCAATTTTTTTTCTTTTGGGAGTGAACCACGAAAAGAAATTTGTTATTTTGAGTGGATAATTTTATTTGTTGGAGTTTGGTCAAGGTTGATCCAAAAAAAAATACACTTTTATTAAAATGTGTATTTCTTATTATTTGCCGACGTTTCGGCTTACATTTTAATCCATTTTCAGGGCTATAATGAAGGAGAGAGGGGACGTGTTGCCATCTGGATCAAATATTCATGAACATTTGATCTAGATGGCAACACACCATATGGCTTTGGACCGATAATAAAAAATACACTTTTTTTTTTTAATTGTACTTTTTTATTAAATGTATCAACCTTGACTGAACCTCAACAAAAATACTCTAATAATAATCTCTAGGGTCAAAAACTCTCCTTTTGCCATTTTGAGACTTTGAATTTACCCTATTCGCACATGGCGTACTGTTTGGGATAGGACCAGTGATAACACTACCAGCGAACGGAGCAGTGCCGCCATAACTCAGCTGGCCTCGCTTACATGAATAAATAAACCACTGTTATGTACGAGCCACCCCCTACCCCCTACGTCATGCAATATATACAAGTCGAAGGTATCGCCTTCCAGCCAGATTTTCTTGCTTTGCTGGAAACTTCGGAAACTCAAATAAATAAATAAAATATATTGTGGCCCTCGAGAGTGATTTATTTTCAGTTCTTCTTATATTACTTGTGTATTCGCTTGAAAACTTCTATTCAACTCTGCGCACCAGTGTTTTCCCGTTTTTTTACTACTTTTCAAACTAATTAAAAATAATTATAAATATTTTATTTGGTTGTGGTTTTTTATCCCACGTAAATTTTAAACAATTAATGAGAGGGAATAGAATAAAAAGATTCCTGACTGGGACAGATAGATTTTTTTATTTTATTCCCTCTCATTAATTGTTTAAAAATAATTACAGTCCCCTTTCTTATAGTATCTACCCATTTTTTTGACAGCTGATTTAACAGTGATTGATTAACGATTGAAATACAAATTAATGTATTAGCATGAAAATAATAAAAAATATATTTTTATAGATACGTTTTTTTTGTTGATATTTTTACTTATAAAGTAATTAAGTATTTTACTTTTGCTTGATTGTGTTTCCAGATAGAAGTAACCGAGTGAAAAAATAAAATGCAGTTCAGAAAAAAATGTGGCAAAATTGCCTGGAATCCATGAAGAGCTTGAATCTTATTCGCTTCGGTATTATTCAAATCCAACGTTGTACACCAATTTCCCATTCAAAGAATAACATTTGATAGGAACTAAATATAAAAGGTGACTGTCATTTATTGGCATTTTGTTGTTAAGATTTGATGAGAACATAAGAAAAAATCAATCACTCAAGGGATGCGTAATCTTAGCAGATATCCCACCTTTCATTCAAGATGATAATAAAGACCAGAATAGAGTTTTTATAGAATTAAATTGTACACGAATGACATGGAGATTTATATATATATATGTGCTGGATTGTTAGGTGAACTTGGCNAGATTATATATATAGAGAGAGAGAGAGAGAGAGAGAGAGAGAGAGAGAGAGAGAGCAATCAAGAAGAGTTGGTATAGAAAATGCAGTGCACACACGAATGGAAGAAGTATCGAAAAAATCACAAGGATCAAAATTTTCGGGGATCTCTCGCCCTTCGTCGGTGAGAAGTGAAGAGATATTTGATCTTGATTGCTACATATCGCAGCGCGAGTGTTTCATTTTCTATACACATATGTATGATCCCGCAACAGGCCATAACAAGCCTAGGGGGGAAATACGTGTTATAATGTATTAATTCTCGACCTACAGTTGACTGGAGAAGGCACATCGCACTGGCTGCCTGATTTTTTTCTTATTGAAAAAATAGTGGTTCATATTTGTTGTTTTTGTTATGCTTAGGGTGTTCCCTAGGAGCACACCAGAAATCCTCTGATTCATTACAAACAAAAGCACAGAAAAAAACAAACTGTACACTTTGAGTATTGAACCTGGGACTTTTGGCTCAGTAGTCCAATGCATTAATCAACAGAATACTGTGCTCCAAACATATGTATGTACAATTATATAAATTATTCATAAATATATAACATTTTTAGCTTCTCCAATGTAGGATCAGTTTAGATCAGTTGGAATGATGATCCGTGATGTTACGCCATAGGTAATGTTAATAGCTTGACTTCCTTGCTGAACATTAGTTACAAATCGAAATTAAGTTAACTTAATTAGTAGACAGAACCTTTCATGTATTATATACATATACATTTAATAGCAAATAACTAGATAAACATAAATACTTATCATCCCTTCTATTCTCCGTCTTCATTGGTTTCTGCAAACCATCTTCTGTTGGTGAGCGCTTTCGGACATTGTCCATCTTCATGGCCGAATACATGTGTTCACTATCACTGTCTGTATTCAACAGCGTCAGTGACAGTGAACATATGTATTCGGCCACGAAGATGGACAATGTCCGAAAGCGCTCGCCAACAGAAGATGGTTTGCAGAAACCAATGAAGACGGAGAATAGAAGGTATTATAGTGCTATATTCATTGGTAGTGACAATAACCCTTTAGATTATTTACATAAATACTTATCTTCGGAACTGTGTGTGTGTCAGGAGGTAAGCTGATTCCAGGATTGTACTTCGGACTAAGGTCTTCATCATACTCCTGGTCGGGCCCTTCGTCATGAAAAGGGAGAAAGAAACCCCCCCCCCCCTACTTTGGAAATGTACAAGGGCCTTGGGGGTGATCCATCACCCAAACCCCCTTCCAACCCCCCGCCAGCTACAACAAATTTTTCTAAGTGGCCTCTTTCTTCTTCTCCTACCCCTCCGTCGTTCCCGATTGCCAGCGACACTTTCAGCCGTGTAAGGACTAATCGCCCGGAGATACAGCACGTGCCGATATAGCTTTCGGTGGATGTGATCGACAAATTGACGGCTAGACTTCGCCAGCCCACCTGACACAATAATGTATTTTGTCAGATTTGTATAAGTTATATATAATACTGCTAGGTATGTAATTAGGCCTCAGATTATTTGAAATACATTTAACAAAAGGAGAGTTTGTTGACCGTAGATATTATTCTAAGATGATTTTAGTTGAGGTTCGGTCAAGGTAGATCCAAAAAACACAAATTTAAAAAATGTATTTTTTAATAAAGGATTATCTGCCAACGTTTCGGCTTACATTGTAAGCCATCTTCAGGGCT
>KZ809440.1:22342-35640 GCA_000696205.2 Oncopeltus fasciatus
TCATGGAAATGTGAACTTAGGGACAGGACGTCCTCTCTCATCTTCATGATAGCCCTGAAGATGGCTTACAATGTAAGCCGAAACGTTGGCAGATAATCCTTTATTAAAAAATACATTTTTTAAATTTGTATTTTTTGGATCTACCTTGACCGAACTCCAACTAAAATCATCTAAGAATAAATATTTTATGATAAAAAATTAAAAAAAAGTCTAGTAAAACTTCTGAAGTGTCGTTTTCCGAGGCACTAATTTATTATTAGCAGATATTTTTTTTTGGGGGTTCGGTCAAGGTTGATTAATAAAATACAATTTTTAAAAACGTGTATTTTTCACATTGTTGATCCATCTACAGGGCTATCATGAAGGCGAGATAGAACGTCGTCCACATGTTCCAGCTGTGATCATGTGATCCAGGTGACACGACGTCCCATCTCGCCTTCATGACAGTCCTAAAGATGTTTGACTAGTCCTATTAACTTGTTTGAAACACTAACTATTGCTAGTTTTTAAATTTTTATCTTCGTCAAACCCCCCTCCCTCTTATCTTATTTTAGCCTAAAATGAATTTATTCAACCATTTCTAATAGAATACTAAATACAGATTGTTTCTGCAGTAAAAAAAATTAAAAAATTAGAGATTTAAGCAACCCCTACGAGACAGATTATAATATTTATCTAGCCAATGCATATTATTTCTCATCGCTTACTATTGGCTATTAAATGTTATTTGAGCTTATTTTCTTAGTGTATATCCTCCTTTTGTGAGTTAAGCATGATTAGCAACATTCATTAATTGTATTGACTGGCATGGTTTTAATCCCAAACCTATGACAAATATTCTATCAAAGTTGAAGAAATATCACTTATGTTAGATAGATTTCTTACTTTTCATTTGAGAAAGTACTAAACTCAGACTATACTGATCCAAGTCAATTTTAATTCTATAACAATACTCATATATCTAGTTCAAAATGTTATAGAAACCAAGGAACTGAAACCCTCTTCCCCAAAAATTATTAATTAACAATTAAGAGAAAAAAGAAAAGGCATTCTTCTAATTCTTACATTTATTAAACATCTTTTGGAATGTAATTATCCCTTCCATTCTCTGAAGTAATAATACTGTAAATAATAAAGCTGTAATCCAGCTGGAGCTCTAAAAGTGAAGTGGTATTCTTAAAATCCGTTCGACAGCACTTTAATTAAGTAATTAAAAAAAAANCCTGATCGCCGACAAAAGTGACCCCTACATATATATATATATAAATATTTTTTGTCAAGCAAGACTAATTAAAAAAAGAGTTATTTAAAAAGTCAAACAATTTAATTTTCTTAAACATTGTAATTAAACAGAAGAGTCACTAATCGATGATAAACGTCGGTGATATTTAAAAAAAAATTTACTAATAATATTATAAAAGGTGGATATTCTTACATCCACAATCAGGAGGAGATTGAGTCGTAAAACAATTTTGTAAAGTAATTTTGATAATTACTATCATTATATCGAAAACTGTAGACACTTTTTTTATTTTATCAGATATAAAGTTGTCATGAATAAATTACTATGGATATACTACTACTAATTATACCAAAAAAAATACCTGATTTGATTTTTGAAAAAAAAAATTTTATTATTTTTAATGTACATATTTTTTATTTGTGGTTTTTGTTTCTTGATTTTTCTTTAATGAGATTATAACTGGTCCTTTTTTTGGCGGTTCTTCTGGTATTCTTGGAGGACTCGGTTCTTTTATCTTGACACATATGGCCTATATATTCCCGTCTCTTTTACATTAGATGAGAAGTATGATATTTCGTTATTGCCAGTCTACTTTTACATTCAGAATACGAAATTTCAGAAATTCTATCTGACAGCGGTAAATGAAGACATTTGACGGGTTAAAAGAGTGAGTGAAATTTAAAAAATTCAGCAGTAGGTGGGAGGGCGGGAGGTGGGGTCCACTGAATTGAGGGAGTACCTGGGAAAAGATTCCGCCAATAAAAGGAAACTGCCGCGAATCGAGTTACCATGATTCCTCATACATAATGCAGGCTGAGATTGGAGTGGCGAGCGCTAAGAGGATTCCCAGCGAGGACAAAAAGATGGACGTGGAAAATCTTCCGGGGGAGGGTCTCTAGGCCTGCTGACATGTTAACTTATGCAGGAGCCCCCACTAGCTACCCCTATTTCCTCCATATACCCCGCCCTGCAAAACACCTTATTTTTGTAGAATTTAACCCCCCTCCCCTTGGCAATTTTCAGTATTATATCCTCCTTAGGCCTCTCCATCGAGGGTTCTTTTACGGGGGAGTGGCAACATAAACTATATGAATAAAATAAGCCAAATAAAAATATAAGATTATTCATTGGTCGATGAATCTTTTTACTGACTTTAACAGAAGCTTTTCGCTTAACATTCTTATTGATAAATTGTATAATTACGGTATAAGAAAAAATGCAACACATTTAATACAATTGTAAAAAAGATAATAAGATTTAATAATCTTATAATAATACTCAGCTTGTAATAGATAACAATGACTCAATTCAACAGATCGAAGGAGTACCTAAGGGATTCATTTTGTGCCCACTGCTGTTTTTGTTGTATATAAATAATTTCATAATTTACATACCCAGATAAAGTTTTCTGTTTGTGGATAATATGACTGTATTATAAAACAATTAAGAGTTTATTTTTACTATAAATAACCCACTTGGAGGTCTTAGTAAATGTGTAGTACACAATATTGTGTTACTCAGTTGACTTGAAACACAATATATGAGTTTTTTTATAATGAATTTATTAATAAACGTATGTTTTTAGATATTAGTTTTAAACTTGAAGAGTTCTAAATATTTGATTATTAAGAATGATTTTGGGTGAAAATTAAAATTTCATTTTAGAAACAAAAAACGAATAATTGGAGTCATATCTAAAATTAAAATGTCAAATTAACATGCAGAGGTATTAAATCATTAAATGTAATTAGTTAAGCGATAACTGCATTTTCTAAAGTTTAACAAATGCTTAAGCAGAATAAAAAGAGTATTTTCTACTGAAACACACACACAAATTATATTATACCAGTAATTTATTAACCAAGAAATATTTGACATTCTTTTATGAAAAAGGATTATAGTTTGCTGCTACAGATTTCTTTACCAAAAAATTAAATTTACCGAAAGAACTTTAAGCTGAAGAATAACTTTATGCTCCTCAGAATAGATTTTAAAAGACGTAAATATAAAATACATTTTACGGCATGAAGGATTATTTCATAATTAAATTCTAAAAGTTATCTATAGCCTTCATCTGATCAATTTTTATTTATTTATTTTAAGGCGTGGCAGCCAGATAGCCATTAATCCCAGTGAAATTCATTTGATTAAAATATAAGTTATATTACATGTGATTTCTTTTTAATATTATAAAAAGCAACATTATAAAAGTGATATTGTATATCTTGTATAATGAATAATGTATTAAAATATAAGTTATGTGTACCGGTGTTATATATGTGTGGTTTTTAAACTTTTGATCAAATAATGATGTCTGTGTATAATAACAGATTAATTTCTTAGTCAACAGATCCACAATAGTTTATTAAACCATAAATATACTTAACTTTCATAATTATGATGTCTATTTAAACATTTTTTTACTTGTTTTACATGTATCCAAATTCTAATGATTATTTAGATTTCTGAAAATAAATATTCTATTCTTTTCTAGAATCAATAATCAAAGATTTTCAGAAACAGTGACAAAAATAAACGGCTGGAGTTTTAACCTGAAACCATCCTTTAATAGGAAGGCTTATTTAAAAGTCAACAATCGTATAATTGGACTGAAAAAGCTAAAAACTTTCTTTTTTTTACATTTTAAAAACGTAAATATATAGGTCAAAAAATTTGCTGACGAATTTTAAACATAATTGTGTTTTAAGTTTAACAAATTTTGCAAGTTTGTTGTTAAATTTAGGACCTCTGGGGGATATATATAAAATATCAACACTGCACTCATTAACATAATGTCTAATTAACATATTCTTTCTATAAGCTATAGAGTAACAAGTTAACTATAGAAAGATCATTTTAATTTTTTTACGAATGTCTTTAACGACTTTTTCGTAAAAAAGAAGTAATAAAGAAATGTTGATTCATTAACTTATTATTTGTTTATTAATATACTGGCAAATATACTTTCTTTGCTACTTTCAAAAATTTGCACGATTATTGAATGTTCATATTCCTAAAAAGTAAGAACAATATACACAAAGGGTGTTTTTAATTAAAGGACTAAAAACTAAATATTTTCATGAAAATTTGTAAAGATTTCTGTAGGAATAAGTTCTTAAACCTCTCTACTTGTTAATCTTCAATTCTTTTGTTAAAGAGAACAGTTAAGGAAGTTTTGAGGCTGATTTTTACCCGAAGTCACATATTTTTGAAAGATTGTTAATTGGAATGCCTATGTGCTTATATCATTGTGAATGCTTTAAAGTAGCACAGTTTGATAAATATAGATTTTCAAAATCATTAACCTTGTATAATAACAAATTAACTTGTATATCTACGCAGTATATATTTATGGAACTAGGACTGCAGCTAGTACATAAGTCATTGACCTCGAAAGGCATTGACATTGCCGGTTGTGAATTTTATTTTATAAATAATGTCCCTTTTTTCATCTGAATTCTCATATTTTTGAATGTTTGTTAATTGGTATGTCTGTATGCTTAAATTATTATGAATGCTTCATCATATATTAATTCAGATAATAAAAAAAAAGGGACATTATTTATCGAATAAAATTCACAAGGGCCAATGCCTTTCGAGATCAATGCCTTATGTACTAGCTGCAGTCCTCTTCATCTTCCTTTCACCAAAATGTACTCAATATTGCACACCTATTTCCATAAATACATACTGCGTAGATATACAAGTCTGGTTAAAGATTTAGAAAATCCATATTCATCAAACTGTTCTATTACATTATTTATGAAATAGAACAGTTTGATGAATATGGATTTTCAAAATCATTAACCAGACTTGTATATCTACGCAGTATGTATTTATGGAAATAGGTGTGCAATATTGAGTACATTTTGGCGAAAGGAAGATGAAGAGTACAGTAGCTAGTACATGAGGCATTGATCTCGAAAGACATTGACATTGGTGATTGTGAATTTTATCCGATAAATAATGTCCTTTTTTTTTTTTTATTATCTTAATTAATATATGATGTGAAAATTGTATTTTATTTATTTTATTATAGTTATCATAATATTTCATAGTTTCACAAATGAGATCTGCAGAAAATAGACTAGGTGGAAGAAATTCGGTATCTAAATATTTATTGCAGTTTGTTAAAATTCATGTTTAGCAAAAGGTCACAGATAAGTTAGTCACTACGAGAAATTTATTATTATCAAGGGTGAAATAGGATTAGGATTAGGATCAGGTTGTAGGGCGATCAACATCATGGTTATGACTGTTGGGGTTTATCTTGGGTTAAATTTGTTATCCATTCTTTTAAATGTTTTCCGTTTTTTAGTACTTGTTTACATTAAGTTATATAGTACCATGTGTTTAATAAGTTATATTTGTACACACACCTACACACAGACATACACAAATATAGATACAAAACCATTTTAAAAGCAGAAATATAAATTATATAACTTAAAAAGTAAATTAACTATTAAAATTGAAACAATAGATAAACAATTTTCATATAGCAACAGTATAATACAATTAGATTTATATAGTGAATACTACAATAAAACATAAAACAAAAACAAAAAACAGTGGAGGTCCGGTGTGTCCGAGTGTCATGAAACTGATTCATTTCAAATCAACTGAGCAGTAAGCCATCCGAAATATAGCAAAAAACAGAAGTTAATATTCTTATTTTCTGAAATAAAATATTAATAAACTCTCTTTTTTGTTTTATTATTTATGAACATTTCATAATAAAAATGTCGGTGTATTATTGTCTATTATCGTGACAAGAGAGTAGGTTAGCTGTCTCGTAAAGAAGTAAACATGAAAGGAGAAAGCCAAAAAAAAAAATGTTGGGAGAGAAAAAGGCTGATCGAGTAACGCTGCATCACATATTCATCAGCTGCTGAAGAATGTAGGCCTGACATCATATTTTCCCTTAGGCCTCTTCCTCTGGGATCAAGGTCCACCTTCATACCCGAATACCCGGGATATTTATCCCTCATCCCTCTCTTACCCGGGCGAAAACCTCTTTACAATAAGGGATGACACCCTTTGAGAGAGACTCTCACATTCAGTTTAATTTCTCCTGTAGCTTTCTGTAGACCCAATTTAAACTAGTCCCATTTATAGCTCAGTATCACCAGCATTCCATATTTAAATATTCTCCGTTAATACAAATATAGCTGTCTTTAATTCAACCTTTCACAATCAATATACCATTGAAATAGGGCTAATGTTTTTGTACTCAGTATTTATTTATAATTATTTTTATATTTAGTGATCTTAGGTCACCCAAGAAAATTAATTTTCTTACTTAATTAAAGAACCATACCACTGAGCTTCAATTTAAAGAAAAATGAGGTTATATTTTATTGTGGTGAACAACATTTTTATTGTAAAGATACATTGTAAGATGTTTGAGAGGTCTTTGTATTTTAAGTTTAGAAACCAAATTTAGGCTTCTTTTTTTAACTTTGTTAGTTATATTCGTTTTGGAAAATTTTTATAAATTTACTTATAAAGAGCGCCCGGCTTACCAATCATCCCATTCCCTGTCGTTCTAGGGTCAGTATTTGCGAGGTTATCTTTTCTTCTACTTTTTTTTATTTTGTTGCTAATATAATTATTCGTTTCTTTCTCTGTGCACCTTTAGTTTAACAAATAGACGTGATAAAATCGGCTTAATTTACGCTGTTTTTGCGTGGCAAATTCATTTTTTTTTTTATTTTATAATTATGTCAATGAGGAAACCTACTACGTATTGCTGTTTGTCTTATTTATTTACAATTATAGCTTGATTCCTTTGGGAAATAACACTTTTTCCTTATGATGTAGAAAATTTTCATAGAGAATAAATCTCTTCTGTTCAGATGTTCAGAATTCTGTTAATTTCTCATAATTCAGGAAGAATGTAATGAGGAAAAGAGAAGAAGTTTGAGCTAAAAACTAAATTTTAATAATAAATAATGTAGAATTATATAAATTTTAAAGTTCCAGAATTTTAATTACTAACTTGACCTTTGATTCCGAAGGATATTTTTTTTTTTTTTTAGTTCCCCCTCATGTGCCTCATTATAATAAATAATACAAAATTTCTGAGCATTAAATGTTTTTTTTTTTTAAAAACGGAAATAATTCGTTCGTTATTATTCACTTTATTAATATTTTTTTAGCTTTGTATATCATAAAACTGAATTATAGGAAAATATTCAAAAATTCAGTTTATAGGATGTACTACATTGTTTACAGTGAAACTGAAGGGAATGAGGGGGCTAAGAAAAACATGGTTTACACTGGGAAAATATTTGACAAAGATTCCTCTTCTCGCCATTTGTTATATTTCCACGTGAGAAATATTCCCAGGAAGAGCGGGTTGGAAAAGTTCTTGTTTGTTCTTTGGAGGGTATGGATAAAGCCTTTTCTCCTGTCCATTTGCAGACATTGAAGAAATGGGTTTTCTTACAACTATCAATCAACTATCAAAATCCATTGAGTTTTTCTCAAAATGAAATGTAACATTTCATTAAGACCCTACGAAAAATAACTTTAGGCACTTCTGTCGGATAAATCGTTTTAATTTACAAAAAATAATATTTATCCTAAGAGCTCTTAGGATTCTTGGATTCTTTTCTATTATACAATTAGTTATGAGAAAATATTCGTGTTGAAATATAAAATTAATGGCTCCATACTAATAAACAGCAATTTCCTAAGTTAGGTGGATTTATTTATTTTAAAATTCTTAAACTTTCAAATGGTATATGCCTTAAATCGTTAAATCCAATCAAATTTGGGTTTGATTTGAGTTTTTAACTCTACCCATAATAAAGGTATTTTACTCAGGTATTTTTGCTTAAAAATGTTTTAGAACATAAATATTCTTCATTACGTTCAAAAAACTTTATCATTATTAAAAATAAAATGTTACTATTATAAATTTCGCTTTCCTTCACCCCCCCCCCCCCCCCNTTACGAAATTAAGCCTGGATATTTTTATTTAAAACCGAATTATATTTCATTATTTTTTATTATTATTATATTAGTTATGGGCGCTAAAGTGCTATATATATATGTATTTGTGTGTGTGTCTATACATACCTTGTTAATATTTGTTCAATGTAATGAATGCCTAATATGTTTAGTAAGTTTATAAGCTAACTCAGTTAATGCATTTAATGTTTGACAAATAACTTTTTAAATTTTCTAATGTCAAGTAATAGAATTAAACTATTCATTGAAACATGATAAAATTTTAGATTATAAAATATATATTTCATATATAATAGTTTTTTTTTTTACAAGTTGTTTCCTTTTTTTTTTTTTGTCATCAATTCTTTATTATCGGCACCAGTTAAAAATTAAACTATTCGCCATTTATGAAATCAGTATAAATCTGTTCTCCAATTGTCAAACAGTCCCGCATTCAATAAAAAAATATCTTTACGAATATTCAGGATGATAGGAATGAAGAAAATAGAAGAAATTTGAGCTAAATCTAAATTTTAATAATAAATAATGTAGAATTATATAATTTTTTTTTGTCGGTTTCCAATCATACGCCTAATTATGATAATTAATCCAAAATTGCTGAGCATTAAGTAAACAGAAAATAATCTAAAGGGTTATTATTATTTCTACCACCAATGAATATAGAACTCTCATAACTTATATTCTCCGTCTTCATTGGTTTCTGTACATCCTCTCCCGTTGGCGAGCGCTTTCGGACGACACTGTCCATCTTCTGGCCGAATACATACGTTCACTGTCACGGTCCGTATTCAACTGTGTTTTTCTGTGTGTTAGTTAGTAGTAAGAACAACTTAACACACAATCTGACACAATATTTAGACCGCTATTATTACTAAAACAAACACACAAACGCAAACGAACAGACGACGCACAAACCAGCAACAACGCAAAAAGACAGAAGACAGCATAAGCCATAGGCAAACAAATACATTTACAAAAACTTTCAAAACACTTAGAACACCTCAACAAAGGGGATTACAACTAATCCCTACCTCAACTTATACCTGGAATAATGGACGATGACCCTCATAACTCCCACATGCGACAGACCTGATCGCCGACAAAAGTGACCCCTACAGCTACCTGACACAACTAACACACAGAAAAACACAGTTGAATACGGACCGTGACAGTGAACGTATGTATTCGGCCAGAAGATGGACAGTGTCGTCCGAAAGCGCTCGCCAACGGGAGAGGATGTACAGAAACCAATGAAGACGGAGAATATAAGTTATGAGAGTTAAACAGAAAATAACGGAAGCATTTTTTAAAAAAAACCGAAATAATTCGTTTGTAATAACTTTGCATCATCAAAATTAAATTAGAGGAAAATATTCAAAAAATCTGTCTATAAATATATTTAAGTAGTTATATTCATTCTAAATGCACTGAAATTAGACTTTATACTACTTTTAACTTACTAAAAAATGTAATTTTACCATGTAATAAAGATACATGGTAAAATTAGTGGAAACTATCGTATTTACGGTTTACTAACAATGGTAATAGATATTCTCCAAGTGACTATTACCTGAAGAGATAAGTGCATCTCCTTCAGTAACTCCGGCTTCTCTGTCTAGAACTTCTGTGTACTATCGAAGGCTACCGAAGTACCGTCTTTGTCTTCCTGATGGACACCGCTAATCAGTGGTTCGGACAGGAAGAGTAGTATGCGCTTCAGTGGTCAGTGAGACGATACTCTCCAAAGAGGCGTTCAACTTGATTAATTAATTAATCAACAATTTGATTGCGATCCTATTACTTAATTAATATTTCAGCTGACAATACTTACTTTCAAAATATTTTGGTCCTCAATACTGCCCAAAACCCGTTAAAGTTGTCAAGTTTTTCTTCTATCCAATTTAGGCAAACGAATGGCTTCATTTTTATAGATATCGAACTCATGATCTATTCATGACACGACTTTTCAAAATTCTCTTTCCCGTTTCAACCGTTGGGAAGGTAAAAGAAGCTATTTAAATCTTTAGATTCTTTAGTCCAATATGCATATTCTTAAGAATCGAGAGATACACAGTGTACTATCGAAAACTTACTACTTGGTTTGAATCTATCACTGCGTGGAGTATGTGACTGCGCTTAACCTATACAATTAGTTTGTTATCGTTCCTCCCAATATAACGTGTTGTTATGATTCATATTATGCTTTTATTAAGTCGAATAAATTTTAATCAATTAACCTTCAAAATTAAGGCACTATTTGACTTAATAAAAGCACAATATGAAACATTAGAACACAGTTACATTAAGAGGAACAATAACAAACTAATTGTACAGGTTAAGTCATATGTTTTATATGACAGCTATTTGATATTGTAATTTTATATAAAAAAATAATAAAAATTAAAAATAAATGATATAAATAAGTGAAGATTACTTTGTAGGGACAAGGGACCTATCGACCCCACTACTTATAAGTTTAGGAATAAAGACCATCTCCGTTTCAGTCACCATGAGGCATGTAAGGATTGGAGTTCGGCGACAGGGATTGGGCTTGTGGATTAGGATGAAATTGAAGTTTACTATGGAAGAGCTTGGAGCGGGTGGAGTTGAAATCTTGGACGAAAGGAATATTAAAGTCGTGATGAAGGGTAGAATTTGGAGACTTAATATGAGCGTTAGCAATTACTCTGAGCATTTTGGACTGAAAGGAATGTATTCGTTGAATTTTGGAAGGCTTAGCGTCACCCCACAGATCTGCACCGTAGGTCCATATTTGTCTCAAGCATTTGGACTCATTTATTCATTTAACATCAAGTAAATTTGCGTTATATTTGTTTGATTTGATGAAGGAGACGTATCCGAATTAGCTTTAATTATGAGCAGTGATTACATCCCCTGGTGGTTTGACCAATCCCTGGAGCGGTAGCCTGATTTGAGTGGACGTTGGAGAAAGGACTACTCTGACAGGAAGTTAGGGCTGGCAGTGGCGGAAAGGCGGAGGTCAGAGGGGACATCAAAGGGCTGCGGTTTATGCTAATTTAAGTCCATCCAGAGTGCAAATAGACCTACCCCTAACAGAGCCCTTCTGCTTGACCCTGGACAGCAGGGCCCTGGACTGCCTACCTCACTGGATACCCGTATTCCTCCCTCTAGTCGCTCACCAGTATCTATAAATACCAGTCAGTAGTTCTGGAGGAGATACATACCATAACCACTCGTAATATGCAAAATATCTTGGAAGATATACACTTTTTTTTTCTCAAAAAATAACTCAGAAAATATCGGTCAGATAAGTATACCACAGGATAAAATTGTTCCTTAAAAAGTATTTAACCCATTATGAAATGTAACATAAATTGACTATTAGTAATTTTATATAATTTGTCTAAACTGAAAATGAAATATTATAGATTTTATGAAGAGTGGATTATCAGAAATTAGGTTTTGGTAGTTGAAGAATTAAAAACCAATTTGTAACCAAAATATTTTTTATTTTAGCAAACGTTTGAATATGAATTTCAGGCCTTCATTGGGCTGAATATAAAAAAGAACCATACAAAAATAATTTAGAAACATGACTATATGTCACAATCAAAGAAACGTATATACATGTTTCTATATTATTTTTGCTTCTTCTTCATATTCAGCCTTGATGAAGGCTTGAAATTCAGTTCGAAACTTTGGCTAAATAAAAATATTTTTTTGGTTTCAAATTCTTCAGCTACCAAGACTGAATTTCTGATAATCCTCTCTTCATAAAACTTGACGGTCACAAATTAACCTCCAAATTATAGATTTTAGTTTATAATGCTTTGTATAAATCATTTAGGTTAATAAATAATAAGATTTAAATTTAGAGACGCTTATACTCCATTAAATGAAAGTGATTACCAAAAAATAAATTATTGACTTTTGCTTTATCGAGACTAATGATAAAATGATAAATAGAAATAGTAAAACAAACATGGCCATACAATTTTCAATTAGCTAAATATTAATTTTCACACACAATGATACATAATATAATGATAGAAAATCACATTTCACATAAACTCTAATAAACATATATTTTCATAATCCTATTAGTTTGGGAAGATACCTACAATTATTCAACATAGTCTTCTTAATTCATTCGTACGATGATTTTTTTCACTATCATTCATCTAATTTCAACCAAAAATTACTGCGTTTAAAGATTTAAAAAAAAAAAACCAAAAAACAAATTTATGAACGTTAAAAAATTAAATATTACAGCTATTATGTTGAAATTTCTCATATGTATACATAAATGATGAGGAATTATTATTTAAAATATGATTTAAATTATATTAGTGGTCTCTTATTAAACCACCCCTCTTCCTCACCGATTTCAACTATTAACAAAGCCATTTACTAAATTCGGTTTGTATATTTTAAAAACTATAATCTCCTGAAAGCGTACACACAAATATACACGCACGTATACATGTAAAACATTTTCATAAGACGAACACATCCATGGACCAATGTGTCCTGTGGTGAAACTAATAATGCATGTATTTATATCCACAAATACACACACACACACACACACACACACAGAGAGAGAGAGAGAGAGAGAGAGAGAGAGAGAGAGAGAGAGAGAGAGAAGACACCATTTAATGTAAAGGCTATGTAACTTGCAGATATAGCCTTGCGACGAATGAACTGTTGATCTTGTCACAGACCTCTTGCCACACTCGTACGAAACTATCGTCATCCTGACAGTTTGTCTGTCACGACTACCAATTTCTCGTCAAGTATCTGCCAAGCTCTTGTCCATCTTCCAGAACGGACAATGCCGCAGAAAACTATTTCTGACTGTGACAGATTGCCCGGGTCCTCCGAATCCTGTCAAATGCCTCTCCACATACAGGAGTAGAAGACAAGTGGAAATAGCCTACTCCAAAATGAATTCCCTCCCCTAAATCACCAGTCTGGATTATAAATAATTTAACTCCGTTCCAGCTGTGTAGTAGGCTTTTGAGAATCAATCAACACCAGCTGACATCCACTTCGCCCACTTTTATAAATAAATAAATAAAATGTTTATATATAT
>KZ809440.1:45628-62354 GCA_000696205.2 Oncopeltus fasciatus
ATATATATATATATTCTGGCTCCTGATATACAAATGTGTTAGTGTTAATTTATTTCTTATTGTTGAAATGATATTAAAAATTATGAGCAGTTAAAATATTGCTTTGTATAAGTCATCTTTTATTATGCAATTATATTTTTATTAACATTTACTTTTCCTTCTACTATAATTATATTTTTACTTTCACAATATTTCAAAACATTCTCTGTTCAATGCTTTCAAAATGGCACTGGTAGGTTGTCAAGTATCTAAAGGACGTCTTGCATACTGCTCTCATTGGGGGAGGGGGGCGGAGGTTATTTCTAAGGTCGAAATTTGCAAGAGGTTGGAATGATGAATCGATTAACACTTTTTGGAGCCTCCAAATTTTTGTCTTCTCGGTCTCTGCGAAAAAAACTGCCTCCTTAATATGTCAGGATCAAATAATACATGTAGAACATGATATTTGAAAATAGAGAGGATTTCTTTTAGTCTTCTTCCCATTAGCAAGGTATGATAATTTATGACTATTCTATAGCCTGATTTACCATTTGTCAACTTGAATCTCTAAGAGTTTGTTCAAGCATTGATTATATTGGCTTCGTTTTTTCGGCTATAGTAAATGGTATGTCTTATATGTAGTTAGACGTGAAACATCTGACATTTAAGTTATAATATATACATTGTCACACACATAGGAATGTGTTATTAACATAAGAGTAACGATATGTGTTTGGCATTAAATTAAAAATGACAGACTTTATAATAAAGGATTCATTTCTGAACAGCGGGATTATATTTATTACGTTTGAACGCAACTTTGCATAATTTAACTAATATACCCACAGTTCATATACACTTTATTGAAAAAAAATTATTAATATAAGCTGGTCTTTAGAAAGGCTGTCAGTAACTAATCTTATGCTCTAAAACAATTAAGAAATACAATGAAAATGGGCCAATTTAAATGCTTCTTACATCTCTTTGAGGGTTAATACCCTGTTGTAAATCACTGTCTGTGTTCAACATTCCAAGAATATTTTGATAATCCCCTGGAACACCCCTTATATTTCCTGCTTAATTCCAAGTTGCCTAGAGTCTACTATTGAGTTAGACAATCCCTCTCAAGTTCAGTTTGGAGCCAAAACTGCCTCGTCTTAGAATTTAATTAGCCGGAATTATTTCCTAACTTCCTATTGGCAAGTTAAAGCACCTCTCTCACTCCATCTGCTCTCTCTCTCTCTATTTAGTTCTAACTCTTGTTTCTCTCTCTTCCTTCTCTCTCTCTAAATATACATTCCCTTTCCTCTCTCTGCTCTCTCTTTATTTAATTCTTTCTCTAATTTATCTATTTCTAGCTTCTCTCTCTAAATATATAATCTCCGTCCGTTTCAATCTGGGTCTTTTGATATAAAGTCCTAATTATATTTTCTCTCTCTATTTCTGTTTCCTTCTCTCTCTAAATACATACCCTCTCTCTCTCTCTCTCCTTCTCTCTCTCTAAATACATACTCTCTCTCTCTCTCTCTTTCTCTCTCTCTCTCTCTCTCTCTCTCACTCTCTCTCTCTCTCTCTCTCTTTCGTCCTTTCCCCTTCCTTACACCATTCCTCACTCTAAAGTGTCTTTACCTCTCTTTGCTCTCTCACAATTGAGTCTTCTATCTTTTTTGTCTTTTTCCCTCTAAATTATTTTTCTGTTTATGTTTACATTTTTGGCTTGATATAAAGCTCAAGATATGACCTAGTATTGGTAACTTCATGAAATAGTGTCACAAAGATCTCCTTCCTCAATTCAACCAGCTAGAATATACGAAGAAATATATTCCTGGCTGAACGGTTAATTAAATTCATTGTGTCATCAGAAATAGCATCTTGGGAACAAATGTTGGACGAAAATGTTTAATTGGATGTCATTAAATACAAAAATTGTGCTACATTTTCCACACCATACTACAAGCTTCATCACTCTATTCCAAATCCCCTTAAGAGATTAAGTAAAAGCTATTTCCTAAAGATTAGTGACAGTCACATATGAGAACTCACTAACCCCCACATACTCCTTTGTTTCTTTTCCAGAGCCAACTTATAATCCTAGTGAATTTGAAATCGGCCATACGAATTCTGTTTAATTATCCTTTTATCATTTTAAGAGGATCTCTTTGTAGAAGATCCAAATCTCAAAATATAACACTATAGTTAGTTAAAGCCATTGTTATGTAAATATCTTTTCTTAGAAGGCTCTGCACAATAGTTATTAAAAATTGTGTAAATAAATTATCCCCACACTCAATTAGTTAATGAAGAGTTTTTTCATGAAATGTCATTCAACATTACTGGTTCTGATTTGCCTGGAAAGTTAAATACTCTTGTCAACGTCTCGCGTCTGATGTTTTGTATCTGTTCTCTTTTGGGAAGTTAAGCCAGAAAAACGTATTTTACGAATGTTATGCTTGTCTTCCAGTTATGGAAGCTCACTTGATAATTAATGTCATAAGGTGTTTTCTTATTATATGTTTTTAAAACGAAAAATGATTTAATGAATTCATTTTTATTCCATGCCAAGAAATTAAAAATATTTTTCTGACTATTAAAGATTTATTCCCATATAGAGGATATTCATTCTCATATTAACTTTTTATAGGTATAATGGGAATGTGAAATGTAGGTATATCCTTTAAAATATTAAATTTTTAAATGGAATATGTGTCAAATAGATATTTTATAATTTTAATAAACTGGTTGAAAACTACTTCTATCGACAGATTTATGTAGAGCAGATAAACACTTTAAGTGTGATATCTTTGTCACTCAAATGAAGTATGCGCCCATTGAAGAAACGAGATGTCTTCACTGCAAGTTGTTCATTAGGCACCATTGTTTGACTGAATACTCCATGAATTATTGTTACGCTAATAGCTGTCGGCAAGGAATATTCAAAATGTTTTGTCATTCTCACTCCACGCGTGTCTCTCGTTTGAACATTCTTCTGGAGAAGCATTCGACCCCTTTTGTTGTCTGAAGAGGTCTTTCGTGAAATGGAATTTCTTAATCTTGTCTCGGATTTATTAATCGGAGTATATTCTGACAAGGTCTGTTCAGTTATATGTATCGTTACACAATTGTCAAATGTCAACCTGAACATTAGTGCGATTTACCGACTTGATAAGTCGGTTTGAGTTGAATGTCAACGTGAAAATTTGATTGGGAGAGTATAATCGATTCTTTATTGTGTGATGTTTTATCGTTTCTTTTAAAGGAACTATTAAACATTACTCAGAACCTGTTATTTGCATTTTATAAAGTCACCATATCTTTAAAATTTTATTAATTAATAGGAAAAACTGATGTTTTACTTGTAAAATATTTTTTCCAATCTTTTGGAGTTAGTATTGTCACTTTCATGTTCCTTTCTCTGTGTGGAATTTTGATTTATCATTACTGTTGATAATTTATTATCAAAACTTTGGTGGAAAAAAACGATATTAAAAGATTGGAGAGTTATTAGAGTAATAAAATCTAGAGGTTACCCACGTTTCAAAAGACTTTTAAATTAAAAGGACATTTATTTGTGGAATTAATTACTTCAGTGGCTTAAAAACTATCAAAGTATTATAATTAATAAACAACTCATAACTAAGAGTGTGTAAGAGCTTGTCTTACTTTAACAATTAAAATAAAAAAAACACAATTCAATGTTTCTGCAAAATCTTTATGAAGCGTGGAGTATCAGATTAGAAATAGAAAAATCTGACACTCAGAAGCGGCGTAAGCTAAAGAAATTTCTCATGTTTTATTGATCGAGCCCCAGCTAAGTCTAGGTTGTTAGTGACTTCCAAGCATGGCACTGCGGGTTCGAGTCTCGCCTCGGACAGGCTTGCATCAAGAAATAAATGTCTGCTCCCTGCAATGGGTTTTTGGAGTAGAGTGGCTACCATTAGACAGCCTCTTTCTCCACGACCCTAGGTGATTATAAGGGAAGTAAAAATAAATAAAATTAAGTTTCATTAGTGTCGGGCCATACATAAAAGTAAATGTCTAATTTGATCAAAGTTCAAGAAGGATAAAAATTAATATTTTTATGGCTCTAGACTTTTTGGTAAAATGATAGAGAAAGGACTCGCTATTCAATGTTACATTTCTAAACATCTTCAATATGAGTAAAAATATTATAGAACATAAATGTTAGAAAAATAAATTTTCCATCTAATATGTCATAACTCTTAACAATAATAATAACGAAGATGGCAAGAATTTTCTATTTTTGTATTTTTCTGACACCCTCCTCCATAATCAACCAAAAATTAATTCTTACAAAGGTTCGCAAGAAAGAGCCCAAGTATAGAATTGGTTCAATTGAAAATATGAGGTCCAGCTAACCCTACAAACTACATTCTAAGTATATGCGGTTTTCGTAAAAAGCAAACGCTATAAAAACACACATTAACTTTTCTATCTTATCACAAAATAAAAGTAATAATAATGAGAGAAAATTAATTTTAATACTTATTTTGTTCAAGAAAACGTTGGGTAAGCCAATATTAATAATAATTGTTAATTTTTCGGCTTCTTATCCCTTCTACAACACTTTTTTTTGTTGGGGAGAGGGTCAGTTGGACATGGTTTCCGTTCACGTAGGCTTCGACAGTCGTCAGAAGTATTTACCGTTTCTTCTTCCGGGTTGGACCGTGTAAAATTGGTGTTATTTGCCGAGCTTTCGCACATCATGTGATGGCTTCTTCAGGGCTGAAAAGAGAATGAGAGTTGAAAGATTTTAAAAAATAAAAAAAATTTTTAAAAAATCTCTCTTTTACAACTCTCATTCTCTTTTCAGCCCTGAAGAAGCCATCACATGATGTGCGAAAGCTCGGCAAATAACACCAATTTTACACGGTCCAACCCGGAAGAAGAAACGGTAAATGGTTTCCGTACTTTCGCAAATTTACGTGAAATTGTCGCTTGAATGTGAAATTTTTGTTAACTTTCAATCAAACATTAATTTGATTTCCTTTAGTAAATTCTGAAGGAATGCAGTTATTGAGGTTGTTCTCCTGCCAGATTTTTTTCTATATTTTCTCCGATCACATCTACAAAACAACAAAATTATAATCAGTAAAACATGTTTGTGTCAACGCTATACAGTTTAAATTTTTGGGCAAAAGGAAAGGGTATGTTCGTTAGTGAGCAAACTCAAACGAATTAGAGTAGGAATATGTCAAGTTGAAAAAGCTTTTTGATTTAACGACCGTAAGCAATGAAACTCAACACAGATTTGTTTAATGGTAAAAGATATATGATCTATAAGTTATGAGGATTACATGACATGGAATGTTCAAATACAAATATTTATAAACTACTAATATTGATAAATTTTATGCTATTAATTTATCTATTCAATTAATAGATAAAACATTAAGCTGTTAATAAGGATATCTCTCTTTGTTATAAAACAACTATGCTCTGATTTATTTTTTGTCTTTAAACTATAAATAAAAATTATAATTATTGGGAACGCTAATGGTTTAAATAATTATAGTATAATATGTGTATACCGTACATTGAAATTCTGTTGAGTCTTCAGCTAGTATTAGAATCATGGTTTTTGTAAAGGCATGTATTTATTTTCTTTTTTTTAAGCTATAAGGAGTTCTTGAAATAATTTTTATATTATCCTGGTTTTCATTGGTGCTATTTCAGGCAGTAACCAACCCCCCTTACTACGAGGACAAGGACCGCCTTCGGGGAGACAACGAGGTGATTGAAAGGAAGCCGGCTGCCAGGACCAAGGCAGAATGCCCGCCGCAAGCTCTCCAGGCCATGGGTGACAGACTCCTGGATTGGTTCTCCGTCATCATGGCTGACTCCAAGAGAAGGCAGACCCACACAAGAACCAAAGGTAGACCATTGTGTTGTGACATATTCCTCAGACAAGTCAATCAAGTTAGACACACACTTGCACACTGCAAAACATACATTACATGCATGATATTATGTATTTATATATGTATATAATTAAGAACAGTTGGGATAGAGAGTGCAGTGAACACACTAAAAGAAAAATCACAGAGGTCCGTAACTAAATAAAAATTCATAAAGAACTCTTTGTGATTTTTCTTTTTGTGTGTTCGCTGCACTCACTATTTCACCTGATCTTTATTACTATATATCGCAGTATATATATATATAAGTGCAAAGTTTTCTTTGTACTTTGAAATTAAATTTATCCCACACATTTAAATTTCTCCTCAGCTTCTCTCTCGCATCTGTCAACTCTACTGAACATAAATTAATTCTAATCCTTCCTCTTCCTTTAAAATAACTTTTGATCTTTAGTAGCTTATCAGTATCTGTTATCGATATTTTATTGGCAGATGATTAGCCTGAGAATGCAATCGACTAATCGATCGGCGCCATTGTTCAGCTTTTATAGTCTCGTTGATATTGGCTCGCCGATGGCTTTCAGCTGCAGTGAAGATAGAAACCTGCTTGCGATTGGTTTAGAGTACCCTGCGACTTTTTTGTGGACACACATATCGAGGGACACTCATTGCGAGAACTAGAAAATATTATCTACTTCCTTAAGTATTTTATAACTTCCTTCAAGCCCGTGTCGGCTCATGATCCCTGTCATGAACATTTGATTCTGGTGACTCGACATCCTCTCTCACCTTTTTTTGTGGTATTTAATCCCACGTTAAATTTAACAATTTTTTAGTGCAAGGGAACATTTTTTTTATTCTGTTCTCTTGCACTAAAAAATTGTTAAAGTTTACGTGGGATTAAATACCAAAAAAAAACTATATTTATAAAATTAAAATTCAAAAGTAAATAACGAGAGTCATTTAAACAGCTTGACAATGTCAGCTCCTCCGAGCATAAGACGATATATTCGTCTGCAACAGAGGTTAGTCTCTCGATACTAGTGCGGGGAATTTAATAACTTATCAGACTTGTCTCGGTAGCATAAATGGAAAATGCACCGGCCCGGATAGCAGGAGATCCAGGTTCGAGTCCTGGCTGGAACAGTTTGATTTTTTATTCTGTTCCCTTGCACTAAAAAATTGTTATTTATTACTAATAAAGTAATGATTTTTTTAAAGTGAAATAAGTAAAACTTTTTTGCTTTTATTTCAATAATCCTCTTTACAAGTTACACTCCTATTTAGCAAAAAAATAAATAAATAAATAAATAATAATAAAACCATTTCTTGATAAGTAGAAGAAAAGATTTTTCTAAGTGGATATCTCAGATCACACTATCACTCTAGGTCTGCTGATAAAAGGTAAATTATTATGGGTAATCAATATCTCTGTTAGGAGTTGCCCGCTTCCCATCAGGCTGTAAGAACGAGGTACGCTGGATGTTCCACCACCTGGACACTGATTCTGACACCAGACTTTCTCTGCAAGAACTCTACGATCTTGAGCACGACCAAAACGAGAGATGCATCAAACCCTTTCTGGATGCTTGTGATACTGACAGGTATGATTTAAATAATGTTCCTCTTTAAATTTACTTTTTTGTGCTTTCCTTAGATTTATTTTACAACATAAATTGGTATATTGTGTTTTACACATAATTATTAATTTTCTAAAACTAATTTTGTTTTAAATTTAAATTGCAATTAATTATAATTTATTTAGAATTATTGATAGATTTGTAATTATTTTATTTAAAATAAAAAATGATGTGGATAGAATTGTCATCCAGATTACAGGTGCAACTCAAGTGCTGTCAATAAGTCCAGTCTTTCCATTTTTATTATGACAGCTATGACTGTCAAGGTCTATGAGTTAGTGTCAGTGTGTATTTATTTCAGTTGATTCTGAAAGTTCTCTCCCAATTGAAGGGATTTAAAATTTATTAAATTAACATTGCCAATTTAATCTACTATTTATGGATCTATTCATTAATATGTGTACTTTGCATCTGAAATAAATTCTCCATATACTTTATATATTAACATATACTCCCCTAAAATATATGCCATTAGGGAATTTCAAAGGAATGTAGCTATTGAGGTCCTTACCAGTTTTTTTGATTGTTATATGTTCTCTGATTCCACCTACTTAACACCGAAAATGATAGTCACTAAAATTTATATATATTTATGTAATTCTATGTTCTGTAGACCACAATTTTCATTTTTTCCTAATGAAATTTAACATGAGGCCTTAAATCTAAAACAAAAGGTTTAAGTGTGTTAGTAAGCAAAATCAAAAATATCTTAGGAAAATGTTTTTTTTTTTCCGTGTGAAATTTGGCATTTCACTTTTTAATTTAAATTGAAAGACTAAGATCTTGATAAGCAGAATCAAACAAATAAGATTGGGGAATAACCTGAATTGTCAAGTGGTGTTAATTTTTTTTTTTTTTTTCTAAATTTGAGGTCATAATATTTACTTTAGTTTTATGAAACATAACACAGATACGTTTTTTTTTGCTTTAAGAAATATATTTGAGAGCTACTAAGCAAAATTGAACTATAAAGTTGAGGATTTACCTATATTTTAAATTTTAATTTTATGGCCTAAAAGTTGTACTTATTTTTCTTAATGAAATTTGGCATGCCACTTATGAAAGGCTTAGTTACTTATTATTTAAAAATGGATGAACAGGAGTGGGGATTACCTTAAGTGTCAAGTTGGAGTAAAAAGATATGTTTTCTTTGAAGTGGATGTAATATTTAATTTAAGCAATTAAACCCAGATTTTTTTATTAAAAAAAATATATATTCTGCAAGTTTATGGGAATAACATGACATTTAAAGTTCAAAACATTTATTCATTAATTACAATGTAGAAATATATTTTTAGTTTAACAGAAATATAGCTCTTGCTTCAAAGATTTCTTATTTAGCATAGTATCTCTTTTAGCACAATAAATTTATTTAGGAAACCCTATTAATTATTAATTTTCCTTTTATTCCAGAGATATATTTGTTACTCCTCATGAATGGTGCAAATGCTTTGACAAAACTGACAGACCTTGTGCTGCTGTTAAACGAAGAATCTCAACAAATATGTTAGGTAGGTTTATTTTAAGATTAATATATATGTGTTTATATATATATAATATATATATATATATATATAATACGTATATATGTCAATTATTGTCAACAGGAGCTTNATATATATAACATTAATTGCAAATGCACTGGACCAATCACCAATCATATAAATACCTAGTAACTTATTAAGATCTAATAATGAAATCAAACACGTGAAGGCTAGGGTATGGATGAAAGGACTGATAACCTGTACTTTTAATGTTTCTCAAGATCTGTTGAGCCTCTGGATTTATTTTAAAGTTCAAATGGTATTATAAAACACATTTCTGAATTATCTTACTAATATAAGTATATTTTATGAGAGGAAACCAACTTTTTTTTAAATCTTATACATTAATAAGTCTTTAACTACATTTTAAATGAATAGGCATGTATTCCAAAAAGAAAATTAGGTGCTCCTAATTTAAGAAAATTCAGATCTAGAGGCATAAAAGCTTTTGCCATTCGCACCGTTTCAAATAAAAAAAATCTCAAGAAGACAACTGCTTATGAACTATATTTTCAATAATAAGTGTAATATTTTTAAGTGTATATTTTTGCACAATAGAGAGTGTATTCTCTTATTAGTGAAATTTATCATATCTACTTCAGGAATTCAATCTATTTATGTAAGCATTACCTTAAATAATGCCTCAAGTATAGTTTACTTGAATTAAAGTTGATTACTTGAAATCATTTTCAAAGTTTTCTCTTTATTTTGTATCGTTCTATTTGTATTTTTTTTTGTGTGTGTGTAGGCGTTTATGTACCAGAGTGTGATTCAGATGGCTACTATTACCATACTCAGTGCCATGTCTCTGTGGGGATGTGTTGGTGTGTTGATAAACATGGTGTTGAACTTCCTAATTCTCGAACAAGAGGGAAACCTAATTGTGGTAATTATTATCATCCTTCCTATTTATTTCCTTAAGGTTCTCAATGAAACTCAATATTCCTTCACACCACAAAGATGTACACTCCTTACATAAAAGTACGCCTTCAAAAGAGGTATACCTCTTATATATATTTACCTCTACATTTCTAAATAAATTAGGAATCAAGTGCCATGAAGTTTTACTACTAGTGCATATCCAAGGAGCATTTAATAGTGCCTAGTGCCCAGCTATATGGGACGCTCTAAAGAGTGCACAATGCCCTCGTAACATTAACAATATTGTTAGAGACTACCTTAATAATAGGACTATTTGTTTACAATCCCCTCATTTTAAGATGATTAGAGATCAAACTATAGGGACACCTCAGGGTTCATGTTATTCTCCTCTAACTAACATTTAATTCACAAAAGTTCACTTATATGATTATTTTATGAAATATTTAAGCATTACAATTTATTCAAAATTTAACTAGAACAGGCTTATCGATATTCAACAAAACAAACTTTTAAAACACACTTTCCAAAGCAGCAAAGATAATGTAGGGCTTGTAGACAGAAGCACTCAATGTTTTTTACAAAGGTGCTATTTACCCATCCTCTCATTGAAGAAAAAATTAATTCAACCATATTGGAAAGGATCTAGAGGCTGATGGTGATTAAAATTGCCAACGGCTTCCGGACTCTGTCAGATGAGGCTCCTTTGTTTTGGTTAAAATAATTTGGATTAGTACATTTGTTGATTTTTATGTTAGTAAATTTCAATTGTTAACCTTAAAAATAGACATTCATAAAATAAATGACATAGAACACACCCACACTACTCAACCTGACTACATCCTGCAGAATATTCTTATGTAGAATTAAATTAAACAGACTCGACTGACTTTAAAATTTACACTGATGAAAGTAGATTGAGCTGGTTAAATATTTGAAAACACAATCCTTAATAATATTATAAAGTTCAGGTTAGGAAAAGAATTCACCAATAATCAAGCTGAACAATGTGCCACACTCAAATCTCTCAAATACATCAACAGTATGGAAATGTATAATAAATCTAAAATATATAATATTAGTTAAAATTTTGAAATCACTCGTGTTTGTGACTATTATGGAAAGGAGATATAACTGCATGGTGTATCGAGATTCGGTTTAAACATCCATGGAGTTCTCACTCTTTCTTTCCATTCCTATCTTCTGTAAAAATAATATTGGCCAGACACCACCTTCATTCTCCATCTAATTGGTTTCCTTGCGAATATAATACAAAACTAATTATAAATTTGATAATCTTCCTCTCAATTTGAGCATACCTCTAAATCCCAACCACTCTTCCAAAATTCCTCTGCCTTTGCCCACATTTTTTTCTTACCATAACCTGCCTTTTGACTGAGTTTTCTGGCTCTACTTAGAGTTTTTTGAGCCCTTTAAAAAAAAAAAAATACTTATTCACTAAATGAATGTAATGTAATTTAGACATCATGCATGGATATCAGACAAAACAAAGACAAAATATCCTCCACATTTTTATACAATTTTAATCATAACTTCAAATTACTCTGTTATCTTTTTATTACCTTAATCCTATAACTGCCCCTTTTTCTTTTGAACATACCCACTTTTCCTGATTTTTCCCACTTGTGATCTAACACCCTTCCATGCAATTCCCCATTACAATTATTAGGTTTTTATATATACACTTATGTTTTTCTTATATATTATTCCATATAGAACATTACATATCATATAATATTACATTCGTAATATTCATTTTATTATTTATTTTTGTTTTTTATACAATTTCACCCTCTGATATTTGAAAAAAAAAATTACATTGTAACAACACAATTAATTCTTGAGTCTGTATTTTTATTTTTCCAGCTCTCAAGTTATCTTGCATTAAAGCCAAAACATTAGAAAGAAGTAATAAATTCTTCATATTTTTTTATATATTTTTTCTTAAATCTTTCCTGACCCAACCATGACTATTCGATATGCTGTTATAACTATTAATCTTCATAATGAAGTAAAATGTTATATTTTGTTTCAGAGACTTTGCTTGGCAAATCAAAGGGTAAGCAGAATGATATAGTGAGTGACGATGATGAGGATGATGATGATGACTCTGACCAAGATGTAGAGGGGAGTGCAGACCAACCCCTAGACTTTTAATTAATTTTACACCAGGTAAAAGCCTCTTGTCATATTTTAATTTTATTTGGTATCATCTAGGATATTCCCTTTTACCAACTATTAATACTTTCACTATTTATTATTTCTTTTTCATGAAACTATTTGAAATCAATGATAAACTCGTCACATTCTACAGTTCTCTACATATAGTTCTGATATATTTAAAAAAGTACCAAACAAAAAAAATATCCCAGACAATTTAAAACTCTCCACCAGCCACTAGTTTAAAGCATTATTTCCTGTACTTCAAATTGAATATAGTTCACATTAGAGATCTTTAGATGGGATCTAGTTGTCAGTTAGCCTTACTGATGACTCTTGGCTTTTTGTCCGTTTGATTTTTTAAGTAACAAATTCATTCAATTGATTTTTTTAAATATTTATTATACAGTTTTGTAATAAAAAATTACTGTTCCTGCATTACAATTATAATATTCATGTTCAAAGTATGTGGGATGTTTGCTATTATCTTTGCAGCATTTCAGGCTCACTTGGTTCATCTTCAGGGGTTTTTTTAAATATTTATTATACATTTCTGTAATAAAAAATTACTGTTCCTGCATTACAATTATAATATTCATGTTCAAAGTATGTGGGATGTTTGCTATTATCCATTTTAAATATTATTTATATTATGCTGTAGAAATTAGTGATAGTTTCAGTCAGAATCAGGAAAATTGTTGGGTAATTATTTTATTATTGCCTACGCTTCGACTAAACTTGTAAGTCATCATCAAGGCTAAAATACAATACTCACTGTTACACTTTTAAAACTATTGATTGGAATGAATAGTTACAAACAGAGATGNGTTTTATTTGTATTCTATTTAACTTATTTAGGTCTACGCCAGTGTCCATAGGCACCTTCGTGAATCCTCAGTCATTTAGTAGGTCTCTAAACCAGCTTTTTCTCAATCTTTTGTTTGGGTTGTCAGGGAAGTTTAGAGAACTTATTATATATGAGGGTGTTTTATGTCTGTGAAGCCAACTTTAAAAACAGCTATACATAAGTTTTGTTAACAAGTCTTGTTAATAAAATTAAGTCAATGTGTAGTATAATGCATTTAAAGACCTGAGTAATTAACCTTTATAATTTTGATTAATGGGTCTGTATATGTTTGGGATTTGATTATTTGGCTACTCCTTAAATCTGCAGTCCTTACATCCATATTGGTTTTATTAAATATATTTATGTATTTAATTTCTTTGTCTTGTTTAGGTTGAATTTGCAAAGGAGGAGAGGTTAAAGTGTTTTGATCTTATATGAGATGTTCTGTTTTGTCTCATGTCAGTCTTGTTCAACTAAATATTTAACTGTTTGTGACTATGGAACTTAGCTACTGTTAATTTGAACTGGTGGGCTTGTGATTTGTTGTTTCATTGTGAACATTTTTTGAGATTTTGTTGTGTATTATCAATGCTTGTGAACTATTCATTAATGATAACTAATTTTTCAGACAACCCAAGTTACCAAATTTATTTTTATTTTCTAGAGATCACATCATTCATGAATAGATTATAGGTCAGGAATGATCTCAATATAAGATAACATGTGCTGGGTAGAATTGGTCTGTGTAAATAGAATATGTGCTAGGTAGAATTCATACAAAAGCCCACAATGCCAGGCCGTATCATCCTGAGAAACAAAGAGGAATACCCCACTGGTCTATAGTTTGTGCTTTTGTGCTGCGGCAGTATAATTGGTTATTCTATAAAACTCGTGTGTATTATAGTGATAGTTTCTGAGTCCGAATTGATGTTCTGGTGTAATACTGTTTCTCTGTATGTTCTAATATTTGTCATTATAATAATTTTTCTAGTAATATAGACTAATTGGTCTAATAGAAGAAGGATTCCATTCAGTTGTGTTTGGTTTATATATCATAATAACAAGTGAATACTTCAAATGGATAGAAAAATGTGTTGTTTTGAGGAAACTATAGCTTTGTACGGTAAAGAGATATTTGGTCTTTTTATAAGCCTTCAACTTGCCCTCCAGTGGCTACCATCCTGTGTAGTGAGGTTTCATATATATGTGTCATGTATGTGTTTCTTGTAATTAATTTCGAGAAATTTATTATTCAATGTATTATACTATATATCTATTGTGCTATTCAATATATTGTCTTCTATTGTCAAAAATCAATGTCTTGGCCACTTTTTCTAGGCTGTTCTTTTAGCTGGTTGGTGAAAATAAATTTAGGATTTGTTAATATTGCTTACATACTAATTTTTATCTTAATATATGTTATATGTTATTTTTGTTTTGACTCTATAGGCTCCTGTGTATTAAATTTTTAATGAGGGTAAAGTCCTTAGAAAAATTATCATTCTCATCATTAATTAAAGTATGATAATAAAATATTAACAGGTCTGGTACTTAGGCTTTATTAACTTTAGAACTTACCTTAATATTTAATTAATTTTTCTGTTTTACCAAGTTGTTAAATTTAATCTGATGCATATAATTGCTTTTTTCAAATTATTTTTAATAAATTTTATTTTAGAGATTATACAGTATAATAACTTTTGTCTTAGTATTGTACATTTTGGTAATATATTATATTTCACTTTTTCTCATTATTATTGCTAAGATTTTTCATATTTTCATTATTCTTTAAGAAACTGATCTGTATTTTAATTTCTCTTTATTTCCTGTTTCAGGCCTATAACAAAGTGATGAGAGTGTTTTGATGTAGGCCTAGGTTTGACAGAATAGATGGACTGAGATTTGCTATGTCGCCTTGTGATTCAGACAATGCACGTAAACCATACTCCTCTAAACTAAGACACAGTGCTATCCTTTCTTTAGATTATTGAGAAGGTCAACACAGAATCATTTTTCCTTCTGAAGGCATAATTGTGTAAAATAAAAGTTTAAAAATGTACTAATAAGTAATTAAGATTTTTGTGAAAATTGTCCTATGTGTTAGGCATCATGATGCATGAATCTTTGTGAGGTGCACTTTACATTCAAAATGTTCACAATTCAAAAGCAATGTTTCACCAAGTGTGTGGTTTAGCCACAGATGCTGGTGAAACCAGAAGTAATCAGCAATTTTGCTTTGTAGATTTAGACGAAAATGTTAATGTATCTATTTATAGAAACACATATTTCTGTATTTTTGACTGTCATCATAAACCTAAATTCCAGATTGTAAATTAACATTTTTTTGTTTTTGTTTTTCACCATGCCTGTATTTATTATTGCTAAATTTTTATCACATTTTTACAATTTCTATGTAAATTGTGATATTTTATTTTTTATGCATTAAGTTATAATCTTAAGTGGTAACTTAATTGACCTTCCACAAATGCTGAACTGAGAGGTGTTTCACATTTCATAAAGGTACATGTGAATAATAAAATTAATGAAAACATGGTGTTTAGTATAGAATTGTGTATTAAACAATATATCTACTAGTTATTTTATAGGAATCAAAAACATTTTCTGCATACTTTCAGACCTTTGATAATCATCGGGAATAAGCATTCCAGTATTGTTTAAACAGTTTGTGTAGCAATTTTCCTGCTATTGAATTGAATAAAAATAAACTTCTTAAATCATATTTTCTAAGAAAATATTTCTATTTCAATAATAATGAGTCAATGTAAAAGTATAATTCTATAAGCTGTAGATGTTATGTCTATACCGTCCGCCTTCTTTAATTTTTATTGCACTTTATTGAAATTTATATTATGTTTTGCTTCTTTTTTTTCTTATTTTTAGTTTATTGATGCTTTAAATTGTATAAAATCTATTAGCCTTCCTTTTCTTTCCTTTGCACCACTAACAGGGAAAATATCTCAAATAAATATTAGCTTCAAAAATTCATGATAGCTTTTCTAAATAAAAAAAAAAAAAAAGGACCAAAGGTGCTTTTAATTATTTCCACTGTCTTATCCTTAATGAAATCAATAATTTTCTGCTGCACAAGCTTTTCAAATTGTAGTTTTTAGCAAAAATGATATTAATATATGTAAAGAAGAGAGGGAAATTTAGTTTTATGTTGTATAAGTGATAATAAATGTTGTTTTATTTTATGTTATTTTAATTAATGGAACTTAAGTTTTACCCGTGTTAAATAAATAATATGCAAAGTAAATATGAATATGTTGATATAATGTTGTATCTGTGTTAAATTATATTAGGTGTATGGTGTTTATTAGAGTTATTACTAGGTTATTAATCGAAAAGATATTACTGTACATATTGTATAACTGCTCACAACATTTCATACTAATTATAAATTTGTTTTATTATTTTTTTTTGTTTTCCACAATCTTAAAAAGAGTTCACCTTTTAATTCATTATTTGCTTTTTTGGTTATTGTTATTTGCTTTTTCTGAGCAAGATTATGTAACTTCTTATACCTAAATTTAAGAGACAAATTGTGTATATGGTTTTTATGCATGAATTGGTAACTCAAAAATGTGCATTTTCCAGAAGATACTTTAAAATTGAAATTGTTTACAGATAGTTAAATTTTAGATATTTAAATGTAACTTAAATTTAGTACATTTTTTTATTTATTTATATTTTTTGATATTTTGGAGAGACAAGTATTTAAATATTTTATGGTCTTATGGATTAATTTATGCAAAGGAG
>KZ809441.1:19313-35461 GCA_000696205.2 Oncopeltus fasciatus
CACATAATTAAAATATAAAATAAATCATAAATAATAATTACAATAGTAAATATAGTAAATCATTCTAATTGGATATAAAAACAATTAATAATATAAAAACAACTCATTGAATTAAAAAAATAGATGCATTATTATATTGTTACTTTTCTCATTAATTAATGGAAAGAAAATTACAAAACAGTATATTAAGGATAATTACTAAATCTGACACCTAAATAAATTTTCCGCATTATGCATGACATATGCCGTTAATTACATTCTGTTTGTGAGCCCAAAATGTAGTAAAAGACTGAATAAATGCAGCTTGATGTAAAATGTTCAGATAATTTGCTTTAATTCACTCTTTTACACATGAAGTTCAGATAATATGACAGATATTGTAGTGACACAATATTTGATTATTTTTTTATCTCATTCTAAAAGATAAATTCTTATCATAGTGTGTTATTTCGTCTAGAAGTATATCTTTTCCGCAAAAACAAAAAAACAAAACAATCAATTCCCGATCAGCCTGGAACCTGGAGTAAGATCTGTAAAAAAAAGAAAAAAAAAGAAGGAAGTTCACAAAGTTGTTACAATTTTTTACCACTAAAATAATATGTTAATATTTTTTACATTATCACTTTTGTTCTTTAAATCCATTATAACTAACTATTTATGAGAATAAATCTTATATCTCAGAGAAATTTGTGATGAATTACGACCAAGGAAAAACTCCCATACATCAAGCGAATATATACATATCTTAGAAAATATTCGTTTATATGAAAAATATAAGAGAGAATAAGTTATGATCTCAATAGTTTTATATAATAGATATTATACTTATTTTCATAACTCTAATAATAAGGAAGGTAGTCAAAATTTTGTATTTGACCTCTCTCTCTTCCTCTAGCTTCTTAATCCTATAAATATATATAAACTTAATTTTAATACTAGTAAAATAACACAAATGAATCTTCCGTTTTTAAAACCTGACCCTAGACTGGCTGGGAAGGTAGACCAGAGGAATACCACTCTACCGGCAGAAATACTCAGCGTTGTTGTATCAGTATACGATTTACTTAATCAGCGTTTTACTTAAGAAACTTAGAAGAAAAGTTCGGCTGAAGAGGTTTAGCCCCAGACTGAGCAAAACGGTGAGTCCTTAACCCACTTGGCGATACGTCGGCAGTCTTAATTCTAACATACTGTCGTCAAACCAACATACTCACACCCACCCGCTCTCACACACACACACATTAAACACATAACCCCCCCCCCACCATATATATATATACACACGCATAGTTTTATCAGTCATATCATGCCACAAATTGAATATATACCTTGATTGTCATGAGAGTATTAAAGTTAAGATTCCAATTTAATTAGACATTATGGTTAAATAAAGTTTGATTAAGGTAAAAAAATAAATATGTATTATAGCAATAAATTACATAATTCTAATTGATATTGTGTAGATTATTTGTTTAAATTGAATATTAAATACCAATGTTTTTTTTTGTTTTTTAAGGTGACAGAAATTTAGATCCACCAAAAAGAGGAATTAGCTTCTACAACTTAGACATAAGACTTGCAGACTCCTGTCGGGATGGGAAACAGCGCGTTCATTACCTGTTCACTACGTCAGAATTGATCAATTGCCTGTCATGGAAAAGCTAACAAAATATAATCTATTTTTTTCTTGAGAGAGAGTGAGAGAAAGATAGAGAGATAGAGAGTGAGAGAGAGAGAGAGAGAGAGTTCTCACACCCCTCTAACGGGCGGGATCAGCTTTTCTTCTAACAAATTAATCTTAAACTCATAGACTTACGATAATTTGAGAGAGTATTCTGTATCCAAGGCCGGTAGGGCGCAATATTTGTGGCAACTGCTGGAGTGTTTTGATTGCAACCACGAGGACCATTGATAAGACCCACCAAGGGATTCCGACACTGGCCATTGGCGTTTACAAATATTGGAAATCCTGTTTCCCCCTGTAAACAATAAGTAGTTAAGATTTTTACTTTAGATGATTTAAAATATAAGCACTTTAACGTTAATTATGAACAACGCTTACACACCATAAATCATATATCTGAAGTGATTAAGATTTGTCTTACCCGACATGGCGCTGCACCACCTTGAGAGACACAAAAGTTTCTTCCATCGAGTATCGATCCACCGCCAATGAAACTCCTGCAATCCACATGATTTAACATAGAAGAATGAGTACCTCCTAAAATGTATGAGTTCTGCAGGAATGGATTATAAGTCGAACCCCAACCTGTAAACAAAACAAATATATAAATGTCTCTGTAAGCAAGGAAAAAGGTCAGAAAATGGAAGCAGTGCCTTCCGAAAGTGGCTAAGACCAAATACATTGGTTAAGTGTGAAGGATACTTCTGTTATTACAATCCCATTGACGACCTTCACTCCCAGCAATAAATGATGAATATATGTATATTGTCAGGGTACAATGAGTTTGATTTCAGATTCTTTGTTTCTGAAGTTCTTTCAATAACCCTAATGATATTATTTTCCTTCTACATACCCGCCCATATATTATAATTTAATTTGCAAATGGATTACACTATAAACAAGAACCTGAGTATTCCTTGAGGCAACCAGAGTAACAGCAGAATATTACTATGTCCATCCATTTAATAGCTATTCGCATTTGCAATTCATTATACCACACCATGACCTATAGCTTAGAAATTCTTCGTCTTGGCAAAATATCTTCCCGCTTCTACAAATATCTCCCTGGCGTTAAGGACCAAAGGTTGACACGCCATTAAAAAAAAAAAAAAAATCAGAAAAAGCTACTTAAAATTTGGGATTATTTTTTTTTTGGTCATAGGAAGAAGTGGAGCTTGATATAACTGGAATTATATAAATTATGAAGAAAATGTAAACATATCTAAAAATTTGTCTTAGCTACATTTACTAATCCATCCCATTAAGTTCAACGTTTCATCAAATCTGTAATTTTTATGAACGAATGAATCCATTCCTCATTTAGTTTACTTTTTAAATCTTATAAAAATATGATAAATTTAAATTCAGAGAAAAGCTAGAACTAAAAATGTGACATTTATATGCCCCTTTAGGCCTCTACAGAAATAATTACAGATACTACTTCCGGCTTGACCAAGTCGAAAATTTGCTCTTAGCTAAGCTTTCGGACCTCCTGTAATCTCTTTTAAAAAAAAGCTTGTTTGGAGAATGAGACCGAGTACCGTTCTAGGGGGCTTTCTTATCTGCCTTCCTATTGGTTAGCTCATATCAGTACACTTCCGGAGCTGTCCGTCAGCTGGTTGCCAGCTATTATTGATGTAACTGTCATTATTTTCCTGCCAGATAATGTTCGTTTCCAGTTCTGATATGATATATATATATCATTTCCTACTATTCGAGTCAATAGGCAATGCAGAAAACAGCCCCCTGGACTAGTAGCCACTCTCAATTTCTAATTAGCCCAGATGAAGCCATCAAAGGATGCGCGAAAGCTTGGCGAACAATTATTTTCGAAACAGTCAAGTCGGGAGTAACAATCTCTTGCAATAAAGTAATTTCACGAAATTAACAATTAAANGTGTATGAGTATTTTCTCAGTGTATGTGTGTGTGCGTGCTATCTGTCTATGTCAATATTAATAAGTTCCATTTGGATCCTGTGGCTGTTTGTTTGTCCTCCCATGAACTTCTGTACGTGTAAGAGTCTGTGTGTGTGTGCGTGCGAGCTGTCTGTCAGTGAAAGAATTGAGCATAAGTCGTTTTTTTTTATGTAGCTGTGAATTCTCAAGTGTGTGTGTGTGTGTGTGTGTGTGCTACTTACATGAGTTACAATTTCCACAGTTTGAATAAGGTAAGCAGCCTGAGTACGTAGCACATTGTGTAGGACATCTGTTTTGAAAACAATTGCCTTGTGGAGGTGGAATTACCAGTGTAGTTGGGGGTGAAGGTGGAGGTGGTGGTGGTGGAGGTGGAGGTGGAGGTGGTGGTGGAGGTGGAGGTGTGGGTGGAGGTGTGGGTGGAGGTGGAGGTGGAGGTGGAGGTGGAGGTGGAACTATGGGTGGAGGTGGAGGTGGAACTATGGGTGGAGGTAACGGTGGCAGCGGCGGTATCGGTCTCTTGCAGTACTGGACGCAGTAGGGTGGACAATACCACGCCCAGTTGGCGCAGCAGCTGGCGCACAAAGACGAGCAAGGGGTCGCACATTGCGGTGCATATTTCTGGAAGCATCCGTAAGGGGACACGCAAGGCTGCGCATATCCCTGGCTGGGCACAGCCACTTGATTCGTTTGGCAGTTATTGTAGGAGCAGCCAAGTTGTCGCTTATGACGGTTGTAGTAGGGCTGGATTACGCCGTAGCCAGTATGTTGTGTTAGCCCCTGGTCTGGTGGGAGGTAGTTAATAGGTTCTTGGTAGTAGTTGTTCAAGCGGTAACCTTAAAAAAAACAAAAACAATAATAAACAATAGTTTCTTTTTCTATGAAAGTTAAAATTTATTTAATCATTTTTTTTATGATAGTTTATTTTTAAAAACACCATAAAATTGCTTTTGACGCTTTTATTCTCCATAAGTCATTTCATTCGTTAATCACTAGTTCAACCGTTCATCCGTTCAATACAAGTTCGTCCATTCATTCATTTTTTCATCCGATTTACCCTTTGATATACCTTTGATGTACCCCTTGATATACCTATGATACACCTTTGATGTAATTAACCTTTGACTATTAATAAAGTAAACAAATTTCAAATTTCTTTTTCGTGGTCGTTGCTACTCCTTGTTTTACATCTAACATATAGTGGCTTTAAATAAATAAATATGTGTGTGTGTACGAATCCATTTGTATTATGCTTAAATATAATTAAAGAGTAGAGCAGAGTGATTTTGCTCAGCTATATATATATATATAGATATAGTCGTATGTATCATGCAAATGAATGCTAAGGATTCGAAATTAATTGATTAATTGTTAGTTCTACCCCAGTTTAAAACTTGGACACCCAAATATCATCGTACAGCGATAAAAGAGCTAACTTGTCTAAGTAGCAGTTAACATACATACCATAGTATAGTGGATGATTACTCGCTCTGCCACTGAATTTTTCCAGGCAGAATTTGTCTTGAGTTTAAATTAAATCCCTCCAGAGAACACATGAGTGCCAAAATCGTCGGACTCGTGCTAAGTAGAACTCTGTGATGCATATCCAACATTTGTTCATTCAACTTCTCAATAACCCCTAAACTCAGAGACCCCCCAATGAACTAAATACTTTAAGTAAATGATTATACATATATAATAACTATTCAAATATTTTAAAAGACGAAAAATGGAAATAATAAATTTATTATAGTCTCATTATATCCTTTGTAAGTCATTCAATGGCATAGAGTTCAGTAGAATACCCCTTTCAGATATTCCCGGTTTGATAAATTACTACTTCGTTCGCTGAAAACTTTAAACATATTATTTTTGAACTAAGATAAGAGACATAAATGATACCTTGAGTTAGTACGCTGGAAGGGTTTTGTGTAGGGAGAGATGGTAGACAAGCAGCTTCGGCTTTTCCTAACGAGAAATCTATGGGGCTGGCCAATTCCAGGATTGCCAGGTCATCCTCAAGTCCACCTCTGTAGTTGGGGTGGATGATGATTGACTTTACCGCCACTATAGGTGCAGTTCCATTGACTAAACAAATGAACAATTCAAATTAAAGCTGACAAACTTATCCGACTCAACACAAATTATAGGAATTATAAGCTTCATGAGATGATCTCTAGACGTTTAGATCTGTACTATGTCGGTTCAAGATCGTAAGATATCAACTCTTTGGGGAAAGCTTGTGCTTGACCTGAGCCATAGGTGTTTAGAATTGGATAACAACCTGTAGAAAGCCCCTCCCTCCATGATCCTAAGTGGTTTAAAGGGAGTGGTTTAGGGTTAACACTAAAAAAACAATTAAATAAATGAAAATACATGAAAGGCAAGCTCCAGTAAATGCGAAATTGTATAGTGGTTTTTAGAGTGATACAAATAAAATAAAGATATGTGTGAAAGAAAAATATATTTTTGCACTATATATTTTATTTAAAAACAATTGCAAGAAGGGCAACTAAAAGTATCTTTAGACGCACCACACAACCGGGCAAGTTCGCAAAACGTTTTTTACAGTCCATATTTTGCAAGTTGTAGTCGAGTGGATTTGTCTACTAGACAGTTGGGCTTAAAAGGCCTTATTTCGTAAAGCACCTAGTTTTTGCTTTACGGGACAAGATAGCTGGTTGAATGATGAGGGATGTCTGTACCTCTGGAACAGGGCTCGAGCTTGACACTTAGCTTGTATGAGGATTTTAATGTAATCAGGGAGGAGTTCAACTGAATTTACAGTGTAGCGGGTGCTGGTGGGTTTTAAGTTTTCCTTCCAAAGGTATTTCTGAATCTTTACAGTAAAGAACTGGACACTATCATCCAGCTCTTTAGAGGTTTTTAAGGTGATTCCGAGGTCAAGTGACTCTTCTAGGAGAGTTCTAAAAAGTGGCCAGTCAATGGGACCACTTATTAAGGTTGGCGGCAATTGTCTAAGGATAGGTGTGAGAGACAGTGTCAGGAGGTACAGAGTTGTAAACGTATATCAAATGTGTAATGAGATGTATGTATATTTATGTGGGAGCTTACGTGTTTTTATAGTGTATTTAATTTTTTTTTCTTAAGTATTTGCTATTATTTATTATCTTTTAATTATATTTTCTTAGACTATTGCGTTAAAAAATATTCTATTCTTCAAATTATGTTAAATTTTGCATACGGCACTCCTGAAGGCAGTGAGTCCCAACGAGAACCTGGTACTCATTTAGTCTTAGCGACTCGATGCAGTGAGCAGCAGTGATGACGTGATATTGGTCCAGGATCGTCACACCACACTTGACTTCGCAGGTACCGCGTAGGAGTCCACCCATGTATTTGAAGACATGGCTCTCTTCGCCGACCGAACGGGGAAGGCGATTCTGAAAAGAGCAGAAAATATATTTAGCATCACATCATAACCAATGAATACTAATTATTTACTCCACTACAGCTGAATATGTATGAGTATCCTTGGATAGCGTGGACTGAAAAGACCAATGAGATATGATAGCTCATTATATGAGACGATGAAAATATCCTAACACAAAGCCTTTGGTGGATTTTCAACATGTATTAAAAATATAGGAAGTAAGATGTCAATAGAGTGTAATTAATGAGAAAATGAGTTAAAGTAAAAAAAAAAAATGGAGAAGAGTAACTTTTTCCACATGTAACATGTAAGAGAAAGAAAACGTAAAGGATGTGTGAAGGACGAGTAAGATTTTAGGGAAGGCATTAATATCCAAAACTTCCAAAGGAACACTGACGCAAAAAGGTGCTATTTTGGACTTGACGACTGCTTTAGGAGCTTTCATTGTCCAAAAGAACGAAGATAATCTTTTATTAGCTTTTGGTGCGCCCAGTACGAAGGAACAAAGACGTAGAAAAAATAAAAAAATTTAAAAAAAAGCTTCTTTTCCGGGTTTGTGGACGAGTTTAAGAGGAATCGACAAGAGCTCTCAGGCGTTTGGGTGCACGCCGAAAGGCTATAAACAAATATAACGACCAAATATGGTAGGCTAGCCAGGTTCTAGGAATGGACCAAGACTTGATGCCTATCAAATTTTGAGTGGGAAGCTTCGTGGAACAAGAATTTATGCACTCCATGAAATTATACCTTTCATTTTTGTTCAATACCCCACAGGTGCTCACCTACCTTGCATACATAAGATGTCACATGGTGATAAACTTGCAAGGCTGACCTTTGGCAGTTCAAGTTCAGTCGATAAAAATATACTTATATAGGAAGTATTAATGTGCATATAAGGCACATTAGGCCAGTTTACCTGTGATTGTAGTTCTTCTAGATTTTCATTAATGACGTGATCTGAGGGTAACTCAATTTCTCCATGAATGAACTTAACAGCTACTCCGAGTTGTAAAAGTACTGTTATCCAAACACACCATCCGCTCCATCCCTTCACCTGAAATTTTTGAGTATTAATTAAACTTAATTCATATAATAATTAAACTTAAATCATTATGTAATAATTTTTAAGTTTAATAATAAAATATCTACATCTAACTAAAAAAAACAACAAAAAAACTGCTATCAGCAATAACCCTAAACAATATATTTAAAAATGTTTTGTTATTACCGAATATAAATATCGGGGTGCATACAAATGAATGGCCGTTTTTAATCAAATATTTTTATATTTAATCCATAATGTACAGTCCATTGTTATCCCCAGCCACTGGTATCTACTGGCTAATTGCACGATCCCACGCTGGTACGATTCCCCTGGAAGACAGTCGAAGAATTCAGAATCGGTATCAACTTCCTCAAAATAATCATATCCTCTTGAACAAAATGGGCTATGGCTTGAAAAACTTTTTTTTTTCCAGTTGTTTGCGGTAGAATTCAGAATTCATAGAACGCTCATCAAAATCAAATTCGTGAAGAACTCCTTCATAATACCAAAAACGCAAAGAATGGATTTTTTTTTCTTTATATTCCTCCCTAGCAGCAACCGAAAGATTCAGTTTGACTGCGATCTACACATTACTTACAGGTATTTGGATTTTACCAGCAAACCCACATTTATTTACAGGGTGACGATGTTCCGGTTAAATCTCACATCAGATGTTTTTATTTAAATCTCAGATCAAAGTTTTTCAAGAAATTTTGACAAATTTTTTTACCTCTTTACCTTTACTGTTATATTTTTATTTTCCTCCCTCCTAAAGCGGTTAATCTCTTCGAAGTCAAATACTTCATTTACAAATTACCCAGGCGCAAATCACCAGGTCATGATCTTATTACCACTCGTATCTTACGACAACTCCCTAAAAAAGCAATCCTCTTTATAACCTACCTTTACAATAGCATTTTCCGCACCACATACTTCCCTCTTCTCTGGAAACTCTTCAACATCATCCTCTTTCCTAAATATAGTAAACAACCCAATCTTCCTTCCTCTTACCATCCCATCAGCCTCCTCCCTATAATGTCCAAATGTTCGAAAAGATCCTCTTGTTGAGAATTATACCCATCCTCGACTCCATGAACCTTGTTCCTAATCATCGATTTGGTTTTATAAATAAGCACTGCACAATTCAACAAGGTCTCCAAGTTATAGATCGCATCTCCTATGCACTTGAGTGTAAAGAATACTGCTCCTCTGTGTTCCTTGATGTGACTCAAGCCTTCGATAGAGTTTGGCATAGGGGCTTGCCCTTTAAACTCAAGTCTATTCTTCTACAACCTTACTACCTAATCATCATGTCCTATCTTTCCGATAGATACTTTCAAGCCCGCATTGTTCTGGAGTATTCTGACCTCTACTCCGTTTAAGCGGGAGTTCTACAGGGTAGTGTCCTTGGTTCTGTTTTTTATACCCTTTTCACTGCCAACATCCCAACACATCCTGACACACTTCTCGCGTCCTATGCATATGACACAGCCATACTCTCCAGCAACCCGGATCCTTACACTGCCACAAATAACCTTCAATCTCACCTTAACTCCATTTTCCAGTGGTCAAAACGCTGGCGAATACTCTTAAATGAGAATAAATCAGTCAATGTCACATTCACACTTCGCAGAGGTCAATGTCCGCCAGTCCTTCTTAATAACGTTCCTCTTCCCTCCTTTCCAACAGTCCGCTACCTTGGGTTCTACCTAGACTGTAAACTAACCCGGAAGGCTCACTTACAGTCAAAGAGACAAGAACTAAACAGACGCTTTGGACAGCTCTACAGATTGCTGAACCACAGGTCCAGATTAACAATAGAAAACAAAATAACTCTTTAAAAAACATTAATTAGACCATTCTGGACTCATAGCGAAGCCATCAAACATTAGATGTATCCAGGGGTTCCAGTCCGAAGTTCATCGCACAATCCTCAACACTCCTCCCTACGTATCCAATAAACCCATCTATTCAGACCTGCAAGTACCTTTTGTTTCCGAGCTCATCCCCTCCAGGTTTGATAAGTTCCACACAAACCTCCAAGGACATCCAAATCCCCTAGTCCTCCCCCTGAAATCCAAAGATCATCCCGACCACCCTCCCCGACGCCTCAAGAAGAGGTGGCCAAGGGACCTCTTACTCCAGCCAGTTTAGTCAAACTATCAAGGGAGTGAATGCACTGGCATTTTTCTCCCAGACTCAGGCCCTCCTTGACTCTCTGCCTAGTCTCCTTCTTATCCTAGGATAAGGAGAAGATGGGTGCCAGATAGTCCATCGCGGGTTAACCTGGACGGCTCTGAGGACGGCTTATGTCCCGGGATAGACGAGCAANTTATTTTTTTTTTAATTTTTCCATGAAAAGTAGATGGCTACTAATTGTATAAAACGTCACACCAAACACCCTGGCAAGATCGCTAGTAATTGTGGACGGATTTCACTCAACAGCTTCCTCCAGAAACTCATCAATATTCATTAATGTTCATCCGGACCCTTCTTTCTTGAAGATACATATTTGTCAATTCTCAATTTCTGAATGTCTTAAACTATCGCGCTCGTCAAAGATACCTTCCCTAGGAAGTTATTTAATAATTTAATGGGTAGCTTCTGTGGCTGTGAAATTTTTGTTCCCTAGCAATGCTTTAAAATGACAAGAATTTTACCGGGGACTGTCATATTTTTCGTTGAAACAAATAAGTAAACATGGGTGGGTTTTTGGTAGAAGAAAATTGGATTTAACAATCGTAGAGATTTATCTCCTATTTATTTCTTACAAATACTTTAAGGGATTATTAAGTACTGGTATGTAAATGTAACATTTATTTTATATATACCCCTTTATTATTTCTTGACTATAGAACACAACAAAATTAAATTATTGTAGCAAGACGCAATTAAAAGGAAACGTGGCTGAGGTCTAAAATTCTGGCTGGGATATGTAACCAATAGAATTAAAGGAGCGCCGATTCAAAAATAAGCAGGGCAGAAAATAAAATTAAAATTGTGTGGCTAAAAATGCCCCAGTCCGCATTAATTAATTTATTACTAGTAATTGAACGAATTCCTGATTGTGAAATGTATTGAATATATTTTAGTGACGGATAATTATATGTTCTTTTTATGGAAATTGTTTCAAATGAGCATTATTATTATAGTAAGATATATAACTTACTTAGGAGACTAATCCTACAGGCAATACTTCCCTGAGATTACTTACCTGTTTATGATATAGAAAGTAATGATACCTATTTTTTTTCCTCAATTACATGAATATATACACCTTCTGTTTCTATTTTTTTTTTTTTTTTGTAAATATACACATTGGTAGTACGCTTTCATTTGACTAACAGTAGCATAATTAAACTAAATATAACTATGTTTTATAGTCAATGAAATAAATATAGAACTCAAATACTGCAAACCGTAAAGACTTAATAAGACTTTCGCTGAATTATAACATAACGATTAAAATTTGACATTAATTAGTCAATAGTTTTTAATTAATAGTTAATTTACAAACCACAATAGAAGACAATTTCATATTAAGTTGAAAGCTATGAAGAGGTTATTTTAAGAACATAGGTTCTAATAACTACTGCAAAACCACTCTAATTGAATGCGTAGCCTGAATTTCCGTACAGTTACGTAAATAATGCACACATATTACATTTGTAATTTTCGTAAATTATGTACACAGTACAGTTGCTGTGAAATACTTTACATAATTATCCCATGAAGTACTATTTATTCCATAATATTCATCACATTATTAGTAAAATACCATATACTACTTAGTACCATGTACTAATATAAATAATAAATGCCATGAAGATTAATTGCTCACCATCGCTTCGTGATTCCCGACCAACTGTCGGAAGCCCCCCTACCAGTCTGAATTTAATCTCAAAACTGTAGATAATTTTTTTTTTTAACTGCGTCAAAAACGCAAAAGTATGCTAAGATGTTATTTCCTTTTATCAAAAAGGCTATCAGATGGAAGGATATAATTAATTTATGAGCCTTCCCAAATTTTTTTTAATACTGCAATATTCAGAGGGTGTACGATTTCATTCTATCATTTTTATTGCGTAATATCATTGAGCAACAAGTATTTAAAAACTGAATTAAGGTGATTTTGATTCTTGCTATTTTATCCTTCATTTTAAGTATGCCAGTTATCAGTGCATTACTCTTAGGATGAATATTATTTCCTAAATCTAAATCTATCTAAATCGCCCAAAAATACATGATTAAAATAAAGTGTTATTAAACTCCACCTCCTAAAAAAAAAAAAAAAAAAAAATACAGACAATCCAACATTACCATATGTCTTTCTGGTCCCTAACAGTAATAAGTAAAAGATCTAAGATTGTTAGAATTTTGAGAAAGAAAGAAATTAGAGGCCATGAATAATTAGAAGTATGCAATTTCGAACTAGAATTAGAGGATCTGGTATGGAAGGAATGACTGCGAAGTGTGGTTTTCTAAAGAGAAAAGCAGAGATCAAAATTTCAGTTATGGGTTTGACAGAAAATCTATGGATGATTTGAAAGTAAATAAGTCATTGAGATAAAGATGGGAGTAAGAAGATAAGACCTGGGAAGGACATAACCAAAGGAATATTGTATTAAAATAAAAATGGACAAAACCACTCTGATTCCGTGTAAGGGTGTGATATATAAGCACCATACGGAACCTCAGATAAACCAAAGATGAAACAGTTTATCAAAATTAGTAAAGAATCTTTGAAGATCCAAGGAATCAATTTAAAGAAATGTATTTTTTTTAAATAACTGCCAACAGTTCGGCTATACTCGTATAAGCCCTCCTCAGGCCTGTTGAAATACAATGTTATAAGAAAAACAAACAAATATTATATTTAAATTATTTTTAAATAAATTTGACTTAACTAAAAGCAGTTTGTTATGAAATGCTTAGAAAAACCATAAAAAATGGGTAGAAAGTTCACATCTCTAATTATCATGAAAGCGAGAGGGGACGTGTTGTCAACTGGATCAAATGTTTATGACTGAGAGATAAGGTTTGGAAATTATGAAAACTTAAAAAGGACAAATGGCGAGTGAGCAATGTGTGACGGTAGGTACAAGTTTAGAAAATTTTTCAGCATATGTTCGATTTCAATAGTCAATTAGTCATTTTGTGGGGTAAATTTTGGAGAAAACTAGGATTCTACAATTTTTACAAAGGAGGAAACGACTAGAGAGGAAAAAATGGTGGAGAAAGTAGTAAAGAGAAATTAGAAAATACAGGGTTTACTTGACAGGATTTGGTCTAGAACAATGAAGAGATTATTTACGTTCGAGTGCAAAAAGAGACACTGCTAAATTTTTTAAGAAAGAAGTTGAAGTTATTGAAGTTAATTCTGTAGATCAAGAATTTTTAGCCTGAGACTAATGAAATTCAAAGTCTTTATGAACTTGTAGCATAGCAGAATTATTTTTTCGTTTTTACTATTTTTGGTAAAACGGACTGGAAGTCAGCATTCAAGTTTAAACCATATGAGAAGGCAACCATGAATAAACCGCTCGTTATGCTTAGTCGCTGATGAATGGCAGACCTGAAGAAAATTCACCTGATGTATCCTGGAATTACTACTCCCCTTCAGAAATCTTTGCAGCGACTCATTTTGGCATCGCCTAATGTAGCGGCAGCAGCCAAACGAATCCTTTACTAGCTCCTGCGTACACCTCCTGTGGACATCATGGACACAATTGGACATCATTCCTTGTCCACCCAAATCAGCTAATCAACTCTCTTAGAAGGCTCTACTCTGTGTTGGCTACACTGTGTAGGAGTGCTGATTAATGGCAGACAGAGGTACGGCTCCCCTTCCGAAATCTTATTGCGGAGGATTTTCTGGACAAATCTAAGCCAAAATGTATAGTCCTATCTAAGTGAATCAATATTCTTATCATGACATGATATATGAGTTATCAGCCGCCATCGTCGTTGAAGAGGTGCAGCAGGAATGCGGAAAATACTGTTATAATTGACAAGCTCTCCTATTTTCTGGAAAAGAGAAAAAGCTCAATATGGATGGTAACTCTAATTGCTGGGCGATTTAAATTTCATTATTTTTTATTAATATATCATCCAAGATTTTCCTGTTAATGGACATCATAGGTTAACCAATGTATAAAACTGTAAAAAATGTATTATGCAATAATAATATATAGTAAAACATTTAGGGATTGGTAAATAAAATAAGAACAAAACGTTGTAGTTGAGACTGAAGTTTGATATTTCATTATTATTTATTCATTTATTTAACTATATATTTTACTTATTCTAGAATAGAGTCTTGGATGAAATACATTTTACATAAATAAATTTTCTTGATTTATTTGATAATGGTAAAATTTTTTTGTCACACATAATACACATATGCACCAATCTTTTTAATGCTCTTCTAGACTTTTTCGTTGTTTTTATCCTCAAAAGAATATCCTTTCTTCTGTAATCATTCACTAGCATTACAGTACAAATATCTGGATGGTGTTGGATGGTGATTGGAGGTAAAAGATCGGTAAATAAACAAATCTAGTGTTACGAACCCTCCTTTTAAGGGTTCAAAAATCACAAGAGTTGGTCCCATTTTAATGTATTTTAATAATATTCATGTTGCCCAATTCAAGAAATAAAATTTTATGTTTTCTTTTTTTTTCTTTTTCTTACATTGATGGTGTCTTATTCCCTGAAATTTGAGGCCCCGTCTTAGGCTTTTCTAGGCCACCAATTATAATTTGGCCTTGCATTTTTAGTATTTTCGTGTGTATGTGTGCGCGCGCAGGTGTGGATAATTGTGTGTTAAGTATTATATCGTATAAAATATTCAGTACAGACGTTAAGAATATAATATAAATTAAACTTTTTATTTTAATTTATTTATATATTTCATTTTCATACATAATTATACAAAGTAATGGGCATGTCATTACAACGGTTAACATGTAATGTAACATGTTGTTATACATATTATATTTATATTGTTTACTTTGACATTCCATATATTAGTTGTTTGTCAGATCTTATTCCCCATTCAAACATGCGCGATAGCAAAACTTCTTGACATCAATAATTGTTTCGAATTATAATGTCAAAAATTTTTTCATGTCTTCATAACAAATCCTTCACAACTGAAATTTCTGTTTTTGTTAGAATTGTTTTTTCTATTGAAATTAATATTTCTTATATTTAGGAATCAGGAAAGAAATTTAATCAATTATATAAGTTATACATTAAAAAGATTATTCCGTGGGCATTACACAGTTTTAAATACTATATGTCTTAGAAATCAGTAACATTGTCTTTTCACCCTAAAAAATACTTTGCAAGGGAATAGGTACTTGTAAATTGTAATCTAAACATTCCAAAATTGAATTAAAAGAGTTGTTTTTTAAAAATGAAAGAAATAAAAATGTTGGAAATACTAAACAAGCAAAACATTTTCAACATAATTTGGCTATTTGAATATCATTTGGGTCATAAATAAATTGAGTTAATTAAATAATTTTTGTAGGGGATACTATAATTTAAATAATAAAAATAAAGTACTAAACCTAAAAGAAAACATTCATTGACAAAATTCGCAACATTGAAATTTTATATTAAGAAATATTATTACTTTCTCCTTTTGTCAACTAAATTTGCTTTGACGGTGTCCCTTATAACAAAAGAAGTGTCAAGCGCCAATTTTTTTGAAAATCTTATTTTAGTCGTAAAATAATATGCGTTTAGGCTTAATTTTATTTTGAGCCCTTAAGACTAAATGTTTGTGTCGAATACTCAATTTCGTTCAAAGATGATCATAGTTTAGTATGCTCAATGATTTTTTTTTTTTTGGCTTTTTTTAATCCGTGCGAAAAACGCATTGAACTCAAACTTTTTGAACGTCTTTGACAAACGGGTTGAAAGAGACACTTTTTGTTTCCAAAAGATTTTTTTTGGTATCTCCAAGAATAATACAATTTTTTATAAAGCATTAAACACTTTATTTAGAAATAACATCCTACGCAGCGTGCATTTTGCAATGTGCTCTCAAAATATATAATAAATATGTACAAATAAAATACTAATGTACAATATAAATTAA
>KZ809441.1:45376-57957 GCA_000696205.2 Oncopeltus fasciatus
AGCGATATATTCGTCGGCCTCGGAGGTTGGACTCTCGACACTAGTGCGGGGAATTTAATAACTTATCAGACTTGTCCCGGTAGCATAAGTGGTAAATGCACCGGCCCGGATAGCAGGGGATCCAGGTTCGAGTCCTGGCTGGGACAGTTAGATTTTTTATTCTGTTCCCTTGCACTAAAAATTAACTAATAATTGTCATTATAATTGAACTAAGATTTAAATATAGTATAAGTGAATAAAATAAAATATATAGTTTGTTCCACTTACATGAATTGCAATATCCGCAACTTGAGTAGCCAAAGCAAGAAGAGTATGAAGTGCAAATTGGACACGTATTGCAAGATAAACATGGATAACATGTTGGACATAAAATACATACATTTGGGCAATTTCTATTCACATCGGGTGGAGGAATACGACGAGTGGTAATCTGGCTAGTGGTAGTAGGTCTAGAGGTAGTTGTGGAAGTAGTGGTAGTTGTAGTAGAAGTAGTAGTGGTAGTAGTAGTGGTAGTTGAAGTAGAGGTAGTAGAAGTAGATGTAGTAGAAGTAGGTGTAGGAGAAGTAGTCGTCACATTATTGCAGCAATTGACGCAGCACGTTGGGCATTGCACAGTCCACGAGAAGCAGCAGCTTGAGCAAATGGACTGGCATGGAAACGCGCAGGGTGGATAATATGGCTGGAAGCAGCCGTAGGGTGGGACGCAAGGCAGTACCGGCTGCGGTTGATAGTTTACACAGGAGTTCTGGTAGCAGTTGTAGTGTCGCTTGCGCCGATTGTAGTAGGGCTGAACGGAGCCGTAGCCGATTTGCTGTCGTCGGCCATCATCAGCTGTCTGATAGTTGTTCGGATATTCGTATTGGGTCTGACCTTAAAAAATAAACAAAGAAATAAATGTTTATGTAATATGATTGTTAGTTGATACATCTAGGGTTCCATATAAGTAATATAACTATAATTTTCTATGTGAACATCATATTATTCTATTTGATATAGCAGTTTACGAAAATCCAAAAAAAGCTTTCGAAATTGTTTTAATGAGTGATTTATGGTAATATCTTATTTTTTTACTCTGATCTCAAATATATGGATAAGATAGACAGTTGGATAAATGTTTTTATTTGAATTATTTACCTGTACAAAGACATACAATGTCACAATAATAAAAACATCAGGCTTGGCTTTTATAAGCTCTTATTTATATACTCTTATCTCAAGTATATATATATATATATATATATGGGGTGTGTGTGTGTGTCGGACTCTTATACAGCCTTATAAATAGGCGTTCACATTAGAGAATAAACTGACCATCTACAAGACCNTATATATAGAGAGAGAGAGAGAGAGAGAGAGAGAGAGAGTGGGAGAGAGAGAATTGATTGGATATCTTTATTCTCATAGGATGTACATCCTCACTTCTTGAAAAATTAATGACACATCTATTTACTATTTATTGCTAACCAACTTTAAAAACTTTGAGAGAGAGAGAGAGAGAGAGAGAAAGTCTATTAGGTAAGGCATATGTATATTGTTTGAGGGAATATGTTTGTATCTATTAACATTCTAAAAGCTTTAGTTTTTAGCTTTCTAAAGAAAAAATTAAAATTTTTAGCAAGAAAATGGAGGCTGAATTACTTCGTCGTTGAAAAATGATGATATGACATGCAGAAAGGGGACATTCATGCTAATTAAAATTTTCAAATAAATAGGTATTACAAAACAATAAACAAAATGTATATGGACAGTTTTCATCCTCTTAAAAAGTATATAAATCAAGTTTTATATTTATGCTTCGTTTTATAAATTTTTCAATTGGGTTGTTATTGAGTGGTAAAAACAAACAAGGTTGAGGGGGTTGTTTTTTAAAAATTGATTTAAAAATCATCAATGACACTTCTTATTTTCTTTCTCTTTTTTTTTTTTTTTTTAATTTACAGTTTAGTCTATTTTAATTGTATGTATATCTTGTTGTATTCACAAATAAGACTTCTTCCACAATGAAATGAATTCACTCTCTCCGAGTTCCTTTTCCATCCTCATTTGGAACGCCTACGGCATTCAAACACATATAATAGATCTGAAACTGACTCTAGAAGACAAAAATATTTACGTGCTTCTACTTACTGAAACATGACTAACATAGAATATAAAAATTTTTAATTTTTTTATTGTAAATTAATAGAATAAACGAAATTCTATTGGATGACGATAAATTCATCGACTCTGCAATGAAGTTCTGAAAGAGGGCAGGCTAATAAATCTCATCAAGATGCATTTTCAGTATGATTCTTTTCCATTCTCTCTCAATTTTTTTCTTTCATATAAATTTCATAGTTTCCAAGAACAAAGAAATTACTATGTCCATCCAAATAACAACTATTCATATTAACAATTACATTACACCTCAACATGACCTATTGCAAAGAAATTCTTCATCTTGAAAATATATTCCCGCTTCTAAAAATATCTCCCTGGCATTAATGACCAAAGGTTGACACGCAAAAAAAAAAAAAAAAAAAATGAAAAGCTTAAAATACCAGGCTACACAACTTACCAAACTTATCACCCTGACGGACGAGCTCATGCTGGAACTGCGCACCTCATTCGCACTTCCTATACTTATTATGAAGTACCCTTCACTCCTACAGATTCTCTTCAATCTACTTCAGTGTCCATCTAAACTTCCACATCTTTAATTCTCCTATCTGCAATAAATTTACTGTCCTCCTAAGAAACATATCACCTCAAATCGGCTCCAAGAACACTTTATATCCTTAGGTCCCCGTTTCTTCTCCGGCGGAGATATAATGCGAAACACTTGGAGTGGGGCTCGAGAACGACCAACTCCCGTGGCCGTCCTCTGTATAATGCTGTGTCCTCTCGTAATCTTTCCACTTTGAGTCAAGCCCACCGATGTAAACGGTCTTCCTGATACCCTAGTTTTCTTCATTTGTAAAAATCTTATTCCCTTCTATCACTCCGAAAAAATATTTAATGGAATTTTCTTTTACCACAACCCTGTCCTCCTTAAACTGTCTCTCACATCCATCTCTAGACAATTGCCATCAACCTTAATAAATGGTCCCATTGACTGGCCATTTTTTAAAACTCTGCTAGAAGAGTCGCTTGACCTCGAAATCTCCTTGAAAACCTTTGAAGAGCTCGATAATGGTGTCCAGTTATTTACTTTTAAGATTTAGCAATGCCTTTAGAAGGCAAATTTAAAACACACCAGGACCCGCTACACTGTGAACCCCGTCCTGAATGCATTAAAAATCTCATACTAGCTAAGCGTCAAGCTCTGGCCCTGTTCCAGAATTACAGACATCCCCCAGATCGTAGGGAGTTCAACCAGCTATCCCGTCACATAAAACAAAAAATAGGTGCTTTACGAAATAAGGCATTTAATGCCTGCCTTCCTGGGTCTCTTCCGACAAAGACAAGGTCCAAATGTTTGCCCAGCATCTAAAGCAATCATTCATTCCTCATCCAGATCCCGATAACTTGTCCAATAATGCAGAGGGTGAGAAGTCACTGGACTGACCATTACCAACGTCCTTACCGATTAAGGCAGTGACACCTTCTGAGGTCAAGTACACTATAAACCATCTGCCTAAGCGCAAAGCACCCGGCTATGACCTTATCACCGGGCTAATTCTTCGAAATATTTCACAAAAAGCAATTGTCTTTCTGACTTACTTCTATGATTGTGTCTTTCGAACCACCCATTTTCCTCTTCTCTGGAAATTTTCTGAAATAATCCTATTTACCAAACCCGGTAAACCTACTTCTAACACATTATCCCATCGATCAATCCACCTTCTTCATTTAATTTCCAAGGTATTTGAGAATGTTCTTCCGTAACAAATGATACCTATAATAAATTTCTTAAAAAGGTCCTTCTAATCATTAGTTTGGCTTCTGATCCAGTCATTCTACTGTTCTTAAGGTGTTTCGCGCTGTAGACTTTATTTTATTTTCCATCGAGCAAAAATAATTTTATCCTGGTGCATTCTTAGACGTCACTCAATCATTTGACCGAGTATAGCATACTGGTCAATTTTACCGTTTCTTTAAGGCCCGGCAAAGATCAGATTAGTCCAATCACTTCCCAGTAAAAGCAGGTGTTTGACAGGGCAGTGTGCATTATATGATAATATAAGCTGAAATCCATATTTCCAAGGACCATCTACCTAATTCTCAAATCTTATCTCTCTAACCGTTTCTTTAGAGTCCGGCAAGGATCAGATTACTCCGAAAACTACCCTGTGAAAGCGGGTGTTCCACAGGGCAGTGTGCTTGGACCTTCTCTTTTTATCCTTTATACTGCAGACATCCCTACTCATCCTAATACTCTTTTAGCCACTCCTCTGGAATTTTTTTGAAATAATCCTGTTTCACAAACCCGGTAAACCTGCTTCTAACACATTATCCTATCGACCAATTCGCCTTCTTCATTTAATTTCCAAGGTATTTGAGAATGTTCTTCCGTAACGAATGATACCTTTAATGAATTCCTTAAAAAGGCCTTCTAATCATTATTTTGGCTTCTGATCCAGTCATTCTACTGTCCTGCAGGTGTTTGCGCTGTAGACTTTATTTTCTCTTCCCTCGAGCAAAAAAATTTTTATCCTGGTGCATTCTCAGATGTCACTCAAGCATTTGACCGAGTATGGCATACTGGTCAATTATATAAGCTTAAGCTTATATTCCCAAGCAACATCAACCTAATCCTTAAGTTTTACCTTTCTAACCGTTTCTTTAAGGCCCGGCAAAGATCAGATTAGTCCAATCACTTCCCTGTAAAAGCAGGTGTTCGACAGAGCATTATATGATAATATAAGCTGAAATCTATATTTCTAAGTACCATCTACCTAATTCTCAAATCTTATCTCTCTAACCGTTTCTTTAGGGTCCGGCAAGGATCAGATTACTCCGAACACAACCCTGTGAAAGAGGGTGTTTCACATTGCAGTGTGCTTGGACCTTTCCTTTTTATCCTATACACTGCAGACATCCCCACTCATCCTAATACTCTTTTAGCCCTCTTTGCAGATGACAAAGCGATCCTCTCCTCCCACGCTGATTCCAAAATCGCTTCTAACAATTTACAAAACCACCTTGATGCTATTCAACAGTGGTGCAGTAAATGTAGAATCAAAATAAATGAGTCCAAATACGTGCAGGTAAATTTTAAGATAAGATAAGATTCTTCTAATAATGTTACATACAATAACATACCTATACCTCTCTCTGATTCAGTCCGTTACCTAGGGTTCCACCTTGACTCACGACTCAACTGGAATGAAAATACTAAAATCAAACGACAAGAACTCAACAGACGCCACGGACTCTTATAGAACCTTATAAATAGGCGCTCACAGCTCACATTAGAAAATAAACTGACCACCTACAAGACCATAAAACGACCAATCTGGACCTACGGTGCAGATCTGTGGGGTGCCCCTAAGCCTTCCAATATCCAACGAACGCAATTCTTTCAGTCCAAAATGTTCAGAATAACCGCTAACGCTCCATATTATGTGCACAACTCTACACTTCATCAAGACTTTAATATACCTTTCATCCAAGATCTCATCATCACCAGCTTCAAGCTCTTCTATAGTAAACTCGAAATTTATCCTAACCCACATGCCCAATCCCTATCGTCATACTCCAATCCTTACCATCCTCCCCGGCGACATAAACGGAGATGGCCTCGCGACCTCATGAGCCTTAATGCCTAAACTTATTAGGAGTGGGGTCGATGGGCCCCCCTATACAGTAATGTACACTTATTTATTCTATTGTTATTTTTTTCTTTTTTTTTAATAGTTTTTATATTGTAGTTTCTCCTTGTCATCAAATAACAAGATGTTTATAACAGAATAAAGAAATGTAATAAATGAAAAATTATTAACAAGAACAAATTAAATTAGACTTGGTTAATAATTTGTAGGTTTTGTCATTGCTAAAACTTTATATCTCATGAGGATATTAAAAGTCTATTAATATTTTTAATATAAATATAATTATATATAATGTAGAATTGGTTTTCGTAAACGTCTATGCTTACATATACACAAAAAAAATTTAAATCATACCTTGAGTATCATAGTGCAATCTCGCAGGAGATGCCTGCACGTCTGGTAGGCAGGCAGCTTCAATTCTTCCCCTCGAAAAGTCGATAGCTTTCGTCAATTCCAAAACTGCAAGGTCATCTTGGACTCCACCGTTGTAATCAGGGTGGAGAGTGATTGATTTCACCGGAATAATTGGTGCCCAGCCGCTTTCTGCACAAAGTAAATCTCAAGTTATGAGTGTTAAAACTTACTTATTTTCACTAGGCTCATTAGCATAATGTCAAGATCTCGAGCAACCATTGCAGTGGACATGTATTGCTAGCTCTCTGCAGGTGTTCATTACTGCTGACACAAAACCGGTCACAGTAAGAAAGATGTAGAGAACCTGGAGACGGTGATGAAGTTTCGAGGAATTTCATTGAGAAACAAATTTGCATAAAGTGAGTGAATAAATCAGTTTCTTTAAGGGATATAGAGGCATCTCTTCTCTACATTCCATCCAGTTGGTTGTTATCTACCTCCTTAGACTATCGGCTAAGCAGATTAGAATAAGCCCCCAGCTTAGAGATAAGGAGAAGTAATTATTTACTGTTTCACTTGCTGGTTTATTATTTACGTAAAAGGCGATGCACTTAAAAATAATAACCATGAAAGGATAGAGGTTGTTTTCTAAAGTCAATAAAAATAGATTCGCTAAGACATTATCCTCTTCCAGCCTAAATAATAGCGATACTGAGAGCTTTGGAAATACATACAGCTCCAACTCAAGAGCATCTGCTTCACCAGTTGAAAACCCACCTCTTTCCACCGTCTGACCTTCTGAAACAGGGTTGCCCTCAACAAACAATACACCACACCCCGTTGAAACCTCAAGATTTTTCATCATGTAACCGTCCAATATTATTTCGCAGGAAGAAACCTCACAAGCTCTGCAGCAAATTTCCAAGCCCTCACTGCTATGTGCTGACGGCTAGGTGAGAAAGTAGGCCAAAGAAAATATAAATGTATCAGCGACCCGCACCCCTAAGAGGGGTCTCCTATGCCATCCATGCATAGGAGTCACCTCCAAATATACCCTGGCACATCCACAACCAGGCCCAGATCTCTATCACAGATATAGGTGCCAGCCTCACCTGCATTGTAAGTCACATAGCCAAAATCTCAGCCTCGATTTCAATATCACAACCGATGACCATTTCACATATCTCACTTCTCACCGTCAATTTAGAACAAAAAAAATAGAGTAATCTTTTTACAACCTTGCTGCAAGTCTTTGCAGTAGCACTTGACAGACAACTTCCAACTCAGTTAATACCATAAATATTTTAACATCCTTATCAATCCCTTAATAACTAACAAATAAATAAATATAAAATATAAATTACTTACTGCTAATAAATTATTGTGCACAAATAAATTAAATATGCTTTTTTACTAAGGGGCCTCAAAGTAGCTTGTTGATAGCCGTTACTCATCACTTATCACTGTTAAGGCACTGCAAGGGCCAAGAAGCCCGGCATACGATCTGCTACGGAAAATGGCACAGATGGAGACTTACTTATCACTGACTCGAGATGTGATGGGTGAGGGGGGAGGTGCTGGTGAGCTGCTTTTACAACTTCATGGAACTGGCGAGAGGAGCCTATAAGATTCTCGTCTCGGTTTCTCAGAAAGCCGACTTCTCATCCCAAGACAAATTAAACATCTGCATTCTTCAATTTGCCCCTTCCTGTAAAGGTCGGTACAGCCCTTGGAGGAATTGCTGTATTAGTTCATAACTCTCTCTCCCACTACGCCATTTCTTCTCAATTCTGATTCAATTTTCTGTGATATCACATATACCCACCGTTAGATTTTACTGTGCTTCTACATACTGTCCCTCTAATAAGACCATAACAGCAAGAGACTTCACTAAATTATCCAAAACCTTTAGCCCTTCCTTCAAATTGGAGGGTGACTTTAATGTGAACATTTGTGAATGGGCTATAGAATGATCAACTCCTGTGATACCCACATTTCTCATGTATCTGTTCTAGTAAACTCACTACCTAATTATGCCACCTGTCAGCCAACTGATGAACGTCGAACACCTGATCAAGTAAATTTCTTTGTCGACAAAAAACTAGGTCCCATCCTTTTATCAGTTTGCTAGTTAAATGAAACTGCCCGAGACCTAAACTTGAACAGCCTAAACTAAAGATTAAACTACCCCTATAATCCTAAACATTTCCTTCACGCCCATTCCTAAGCCTCCTCCTGAAACCCTAATAAACGGACCCATAAATTGCGAGGATATTTAATCTCTCTTATTATCCAAAATGTACCTCACTACATCTCTTATAATTTCCGAAGAGCTAGAAACGCCTTAGAAATAAAACCTTTAATTCTTACTCATCCTTCCTAAGTTTATCCGATAAATCCTTGTGGACCGCCATTAAAAAAATTCTTAAGAACCATATTCCTTCTGGCCCTCTTAGTCGTGGCAATGCTTCATAGGTATTGTCTCATATTAGGAAAAATCTTAAGATTTTGTTCAAAAAGAGAGTTTGTTGACCGTAGATATTATTCTAAGATGATTTTAGTTGGGGTTCGGTCAAGTTAGATCCAAAAAACACCAATTTAAAAAATGTATTTTTTAATAAAGGATTATCTGCCAACGTTTCGGCTTACATTGTAAGCTATCTTCAGGGCTATCATGAAGGCGAGAGAGAACGTCCTGTCCCTAAGTTAACATTTCCATGACTCAACACTCAACAGTAATGGAAATGTGAACTTAGGGACAGGACGTCCTCTCACATCTTCATGATAGCCCTAAAGATGGCTTACAATGTAAGCCAAAACGTTGGCAGATAATCTTTTAAAAAAATACACTTTTTTTTTTAAATTTGTGTTTTTTGGATCTACCTTGACCGAACCCCAACTGAAATCATCTTAGCTTAAGATTTTGTCATTCTTCTCCAAATTTCCTTTTCATTCCTAAATTATTTACACCTCATCAAGATCAAGACAACCTATCCTATGAGTTAGAAATTGACGAATTCCTTGAAAGCCCTTTTTCCCTCTCTTTGCCACCCTCTTCTGAAGTAAAATATATCATATCCTGTTTACCCAAGAAGAAAGCTATCTACGACACTTTAATCGAAAATGCTTTATCTTCCACACTCACACACACATTATATATATATATATATAACTGTATATTCCGCCCCGAAGATATCTTCTCTTATCTTTATATAAGCCTTATTTATATTCTATCGAAAATATTCGAAACAATTCAACTAAAATGAATGTTCCCATCCGAAAACCTTGTCCCTGATCATAAGTTAAACTCCGTCTAGCTGAAGGGATACTAGAGCAAATCCTCCACAATGCCCTTTATCTGATAATTTTTGAAACAGATTTTTCGGGTCTGACAGGGATCAGATTACTCCAATTACTGCCCTGTAGAAGCGGGAAGTCCTCAAGGCAGAGTGCTCAGACCCATTCTCTACATACTATATACCTCTGGTTTTCCAAGGAGAGTAGATACTCTCTCTGCTAGCTATACCGATGATATGACCATCATTGCGTCCGATCCTTATCCCACAGTTGCCATTAACTCCCTTCAAGAACACTTAAACCACATAGGTGCTTGATGTTATAAGTGGTATTCAAAATTAAATGAAAATAGATGTGTTCATGTGTTCACCCACATGAAGACACATGAACACATCTATTTTCACTCTCCATCTATATAGTCACTCTCCACACCAAGACCACTTTCCTTCGATCCAAAATATTGCTTGGACTCAAGAATCCATTCCCGCTCATGCAACATCCTAATCCCATAGAATATGGGCAATCATCCCAAACCCATCCAGATAATCCTTCACAGTGACTCAAACGAAGCATATAACCCCATGATCTACAAGTGAACTAAGCTTGTATCATCATGCTCATTTTATGTATCATCATTGTTTTTTTTCTTCGTTTAGAGTTTTGGAACTCGCCTCTCTCCCCTCACATTTTTGCCACAGCCAATTGACTATATCTTTCATCCATTCATCCCTAGTCTAACAAAAAAAAAATTGAATTCTGAAACCAGTAGACCAAAAACTAGAACTCGGAATCCATACTATTTTGAAGGTGAATCCCTTTCGCACACTAATAATGTAACAAACAAGTTTTACCTTAAATTTCAGTTGTTACCCTTAAATAAACACGTTTTTCAAGTAAAAGCAACTTAATGGGGAAGGTTAAAAAAATAAAACCCTATTGAGAAGCAACAATTTCCTTCAATAATATAGGGATAAATTTTATAAATTTGTGCTAGATTTAACAATGTAGGGGGCAAAATGTCAATGAGCTCATTTTAATTTCTCTTCATTCTTATTTTCTCCTTTTAATAAAAAATCAACGGGAACATTTTCATGAGCAAAATAAACTAAAACTGATAAAGAAATTTCCAAGCTGTAATCACTTTTCTTTAGAAATGACTAACTATGAGTGACAAAAGATGCTTTATTTTGTAAATTGTTTTAATTATATTTTGCCATAAATATTTTTAAAGTTCAAACAAATTGAATGAACTCATCATTATATTTAAAACAAGTATATTTTGTTAGAATTTATAGTGAAGCAAAGAGAAACAACAACACCTCTTTTTTACTTGAAATTTTGAAATAAATTATTTTTTGAATAATTTAATAAAAAAAATATTGTAATTTTGCATACGGCACTCCTGAAGGCTGTGAGTCCCTATGAGAATTTGGTACTCATTTGGACTTAGCGATTCGATGCAGTGAGCAGCAGTAATGACGTGATATTGGTCGATGATCGTCACACCACACTTGACTTCGCAGGTACCGCGTAGGAGTCCGCCCATGTACTTGAAGATACTGTCTTCGCCGACCGAACGGGGAAGGCGATTCTGAAATATGGTCGTAATACGTTAGAAGATAATATTAAATCAGACCAATACATTTAATTTACAATTAAATATGGAAAGAAGAATGTATAATCGAAACAAGGTATTAAAAAAAAGCCAATCCTTTTTGCACGGTGCAAGCTAGGCTCCTTGAGGAAAAGAGTATGATAAAGAGAGATAAAAAGAGTTTGAAATAGACAGATCAGAACAGTTTGATTAAGAAAGATACAAGGGTAAAAGTGTAATGAGTATTTCAGAAAAGGCGAAGGAAAATACGTTGGTAATAAAAATAGAATAGCCAAGAAGATTTTAAAAGAACTAAGAGAGAAAAAGGAAAAAAGTAGAAAGAACAAATAGAAGGATATTTAGAAATGGAAAAAGAGTAGAGGGAAGAAAGATGTAATAAAAAACGAAAACGGGTGAGGACGAGAAAACTGAATATCTAGTATGACATAAATATTATTTAATAGGATGGAAATAATACTAAAAGTTACCAGTTACCACTTACCAGTTAGCTACTAGTTACCAATTACTGGTTACTATGGGAGAAATAAAGATAGACATACAAATCTCTGGAAAAGTAAAAGTTAGAACACGATTCCCTATGGATATATAATTTGGGAATAGGTACAAAAAAAGAAATGGAAACTAGAAGAAATAATGCGTGAATAGGAATTAATATAATGACAAATGCGGAAATTAAGTGACAATAATTCGTGATATAAGGATAAGTGGAGTTGTATGGGACTGGTTATGAGTAATCTTTGTCTTTGAATTAAATTAGAACACATGAAAAGGTAAGGGAGATAGACTAAAGAAGCGAACTTGGATTTGGAGCTAAGATACGAGGTAAGTAATTAAGTGGACGTCAAAGGGAGAAATATAAGTACTGTAGAAAAATATACACTAAATTTAAAAACTGGGGATTTGTGTGGAAATATATTGGTTTCAACCTATTTCACTGAAAAGGATCTGGACAATTGGTTGAGCCTCAATAACCTCTCCAATCGTATATTCCCTCAATGAAAATTTTCTCTATTTCATGAAGACGTTCTGAAGCTGTAGGGTAAATAATAATAGCTGAGAACAAAACAACTTCTCCCCTAATGTGAGAGACAGGATGAAGTAATAGGAGGGCGCATGGATTGGTAAGATTGAGGGTTTGGAAGGAAACATTAAGAGAAATGATTTAAAAATAATTTAATAGAAAAAATTAGGACACGCCAGCAAGAATTAAATGAAAAAACTTATTTATGTAATTTAAAACAAAAATTTTTAAAAAATTATGAAAATAAATACTTTGTAATTTACTGTTAAATTTTAAAATATCCAGCATAAAAACAAGATTAGTAGAATCAATTTGAAATATTTATTTATGCAATAAAATTAGATACATATTACAATTCAATAAAATACTCTAGTAACAACTAAAATTTTTAATGCATATGCACAAATTATACCTAGTTTTGGTGCTCATCTTAATATGTGCATCAATATGCAAAATAAATTTTTGGTAACTTAGACAAATATTATAAATTTAATAGTTTCTTAGTATAAAAGTAATTAAACATTGTATTTATATTTTTATT
>KZ809441.1:73374-89716 GCA_000696205.2 Oncopeltus fasciatus
CAGAGGGCAAGCTATATATATATTTAGACATACATATACTGGAGCAATACGATATTATCTGTTTTATCTCAGTTCTGATATTGGTGAAAATGAGAAAACAGCTGTGAAACGAAATTTCGAAAGCAGATTTTTACTTTTTGTCACAGGCATGAATCGATGAGGTCGCCAAATTCTGAACTTTCGAATTTTGCAGTTGGAAATTAACTTCAACGTATTTTTCTTCATTGATTTTTATACTCCGTTTGCCACACCATTGTTTGATTTTTTCGAGGTGATCTTCTAGGTTTTTAGATGTGGCTTTAGGAAAAGGATGGGAGGATAGAATAATTTTGTCGTCCGCAAATAGAGCTAAGAGAGATCTTGGATGGGTAGGGATGTGAGCAGTGTACAGGATAAATATGATAGGTCCAAGCACGCTACCTTGAGGAACTTTCGCTTCCCTTGGTAGAAATTGGAGTAAACTAATCCTTGCCGACCCTAAAGAAACGGTTGGATAAGTAAGACTTAAGGATAAGTTACGAATTACTAGGAAGTATGAATTTTAGTTTAAACAGAAGACCACTGTGCCAGACTCTATCAAATGCTTGAGAAACATCCAACAAAGCTCCTAGGCAGCTCAAGTAAAGAGGAAATGTAGTCTACGACTGTCTGTAGTCTACCTATAACACCTGCTGTACAGTAGAATGCCAACGTCAGAACCCAAACTTATGATTTGGGAGGATATTGTAGGGTTCAATGGAAGGCATTATTCGTTTTAACAGAATTTTTTTCGAAAACCTTAGAAAGCGAAGGAAGAAGACTTATAGAACGGTAGGATGAAGGATTATGTGTTGGTTTTCCAGGTTTGGGAAATAATTAGTATTATGGCTGAATGACAAAAAGTATTAAAATAAAAAGTGTAAGAATGAAATCATTTGTCAAGTGGTTAAAAACGCCATGCCGATAGGTGTTACCGCCTTACAAATTATATTTATTTCGAACATTAATTTCAATTCTTCAATTATATTTATTTAAACCATTAATTTAATGTCTTTCTTTTTTCCATTCTTCTATGACTCCAAGAGACTTACCGGAGTAGGCGCAATCACTATTAAAAATTGATTTTAAGTCAATTTAAGTGCTTTCAACTTAAAAATTTTATTTTTTGTACTGGGAAAAGTTGGTTACTCATAAAATAAATTAAAGAACGCCAGTCTTTTGCAGATTTCTTCAAGGGACGGTTCAAAAATATGTGTGCGTTCGTGAGACTGATTTAGAGCGAAATCGGACGTATAGGAGTGGGAGAGCACCCTAAATTTAATGTACGAGTACTTTTTTTTTTTATTTACCTGGCGGAATATATATATTTGGATTTAGAAAACTCAAAACAGATTTGTTTAATAATAAAAACGTATATATTTTTGGAGTTGAACGGTAAAATGGAACAATTAGAAGTGGGGGTTTACTTGAGCTCTTAGTTTTAGTTACTTAAGCAGCAATTCCTTCTTTTTCTTAATGTAGTTTAGCATGTGATATTTAAATATATAGTAAAAGCCTGGGTATATTATTGTGCAAGAATGGCGAATCTTATTGAGGTATAATATGAAATGTTAAGTGAATGCATAAAAATGCTTTTTAAAACAGCTTTGTAATATTAAATTAAGTTCAATGAAACTCAATAAAATTTATTTATATTTCGTGAAATATTCTATAAGTCGGGCCATTACTTGACATGGATTGCTTAAACCTAAATATTCATCAACTGAAAAACTGAGAAATTCGCTTAGGTCACATAGCGCTTGCGTGAAAAACTTTTTTATATTCAAAATGTCTAACATTTTCACAAAAAAAAAGCTACACTAAGTAAAATATTTAAGAATGAAACTAAGAATACTACGGGCCCTCCTACATGAAAATGTATAAACCAATTTCAATATTTATACTTTTTATTGCAGCTGTTGGAAAAAATCATTTCGGTTTACAACGAATGGGAGGGTGAATTTTTGAGATTTAAATTCATAATCGTAATATCTTTTTTAAAAAAATTGTCTTTATAATAAGTTATAAAAACAAATTTATATTATTTAAATGTTACACATTTAAAAGCATGGGTATAATTTAGCTTTCTAACATAGTTTTCTTATAAAATTTTAGGCAAAGCTCATTTTGAAAGATATATTTAATAATATAACTAAGAACGCAATAGACATTCCTCTATACAAACTCCCACGCAGAAAATATATAATAGTAAGATATTGTAAGAAACCCCCGAAAGTTATTTTTTTTATTACATTAGTTGTTCTTTCTTGTTTTAAGATAAAATTCTTCTTCTTTCATCCTTAGTAATAAATTAATAATGAAATATGGGAAATATGTTTTGTTACCGCAGCTCCTGTATGATGGACTTATAATATATATTTAAACTCTGCATTCTTCAAGAAGAAACAACTCTGTTAGTAGTATTACGATATAAACTCAGATAACAAAGTGTCATTAAGAGAAATTACAAATTTCTTACAAAAAATAATAATATAAATATATAAAAAATCTTAATCAATCGGTCAATATAGTACTATTAGTCTTGCGACATGCGTCTGTAGCCGATACGAAAGAATCACAACCTACGATTTCTCAGATAAGTTATCAACTATAACATTTACTTTATCTTTCTTTTTTTTAAATTTATATATTTAAATTCTTGTTTAACTTTATATTGTAATAGGAGTTTCAATTTAAAGGGAAAACAATCATATATTTCATCCGATTTTAGCGAGAGTGCCTTTAAAATATTTGCTTAGTCGTTTCGATAGTTTTAGATTGCAATTTGTTTTGTTCTAGCGATTCGGCAAAGAAAATCTTATCAAAATGGCTGAAAATTAATTTTTATCAGATTTAAAACAATCGATCTAAGCTTATCTTGCTGCTTTGCCTCTCAAGTCTTGTTTAGTAATTATCTCTTACTCTAGAATGGTATAGTAAAGTCAGTTATAAAAGTTTTCACACTAGTTAGTGATTGGTTTTATTTAACCACTTTGGGAAGACTAAGCTCATAGGTATGGCTAGAAGCAGCTCTTTGACACATNCCTGCCACTCAACCTAATCAAGCCACATATAGATAAGGACTACGGTTATCACTACCCCCGCCCCACCACCCCACCCACTACTAAACCCTTCCTAGCCCCCCGCCCCACGTGATACTGTCTGGGGGCCACCGACGCTTGCATCCCCTAAGACTCCTCTATAGAGACGGCCTCCCCTCCACCTTCTGTTGGCCTCAACCAGACATCCCCCTAGATAGCAAGATTTAAAAAAAAAATGTTTCGCCTACTACTACACCAAATAATAAAAAATAATCCAAAAACTTCAATCATAGGTAATAGAACATGATAAAAAAAAAATATCTTCAATAGATGCTACAATAAATCAAATGATAATAACACAATGGGATTGAAGTCCATTATACTTGGAAACATTAATAGCTGTTACTCAATGGAGTACTGAGACTACAGGAAACTCATCTGCGACAGGCAGACAAATTGAAAATTCGTAGATTTAAAATTATCTATCAAGATTATCTAGATGGGTTGGTGGCTTGTGGAGGGGTGAGTATTATTGTTGTTGACAGTCTTCCTCATTCAAAAATTCTCCTAAATTCTAGTCTACAGGCAGTTGCTATTAGAATCAACATTATGTTTTTTGTACCTAGGCGAACATTCACACTGGATGAGCTTAATCACCTAAGACAACAGGGGCCATCTTTGGTGATTTTTTTATGCAAAACACGAAATGTGGTGTTATACTGACACATATGTTAAAAGAAGATGTGTAGAAACATTCTTAGACAATAATAACATAATTATCTTAGATGACTCCTCTCCTACTCATATCTGCTCCAGGGCTCTTTCTTCTTAACATACAGATCTCTCAATAGTAATTCCAACAGCATCTTCCAGATCCAACTGAAGTGTTACATGAAGACTTATATTCCAGTGATCATTTCCCCTGCGGCCGATACCTCAATCCCCAAAACAAATCCTAGCATGACTTCCACAGTTCCATGGTGGACTACCCAATTTGGAGCTTCCAAAGCCATCTCTTTTTAACCTATATATTTCTGAAAGAGTTAAACAAAGGTTTATTTGAGGAGAGACGAGTTATTTATTTATTTATTTATTCTCTCCAAGAGACGAGCGCGAAAATAGAGAATAAACGTTATTAATGAAGATTATATGTGTGAATTTAATTTCGTAATGCAATTCGTAACTAATTTTGCAGCATTTTATTTGCAGTCCAAGGCTGAAGACGTTTTATATTGATAAATTTCACTGATACATCCAATTATATATATATATACATACACCCACACACACACACACACATGTGTAACAAACATTATTAATAACTTTTATGTGCTCTTTTGACCCAGTAATATTGTTCTTGTAACTAATCGGGTGTATAAGTGAAATATATCAATATAAAACGTCTATTATATAGTAATATATAACCGTATATACAGTAATATATATAATCCTGCAGTGTTCTGTTTATACATATAAATAATCCTGTCATTCTGCTTTCAGCCATGAAGACGCCATCACTGGAATTCCGAAAGTTTGGAGAAAATTAATTATTTGACATGGTCACGGCTCGAAGAAGTATTTATGAATAATTTTGTGATGTACTCAATCTTGTGCTAAAATTGGTTAGAAATTTCATCGCTTCCAAAATGAAAAAACAAATTTTAATTTTACAGAATATCAGCTATTAATGATGTTATGGGAATTGAGTTTTAAAAATTCCCAATACATAAAGAGTTTTCAATTACATTTCAAAGTGGTGTTTACGTTTTTTCATTGGCTAATTAAGGGAAGTCAAAAATAGGATTCTATAAGTGTTATGATTACAAAAATACGCTTGTTCATATCTTATATAGGTGTACGCTCTAGAGTACGAAACACTCCAAAACTAGAGCGACCAAATGGAATATTTTGATTTCCTTTTGAAAATCAATAGACACGCTTGTAGGAAGATCAAATCTGCATATAGCAAATATATTCTTCAGTTCTTGGTTCATAAATATTAAAGAAAACAATTGCAATTACAGTAAATCAAGTTTAACAATTAAAAGTCCTATTATATTTTTACGGAAAATACAAATTAATTAGGAAATATAAGGATGACATAGGAAAGGTCTGCCTACTTTTTCTTCCTGGTTGGCTCAAAATCATTCTCGGAATGTACAGTTTTTTATTTTTTACTTGTAGGATTCAAGTCGTCGTGTCGTCCTTAAAATAAAGTAGAATTAGGTTTGAGAAAGGGGGATTAGTAATAGAACATGGTTTACTTCATTTTCTCAATCATGGGACAACATTCACCTAGAAATATTTTGTGTTCTACTATTACAGTTTCTATACATTATCCACTGTTTTAAAAGGAGTAAACAGGTTTTCTTGCCATGTTTCCCAATGTACAAAATAAAAATAATAAAAAAACCTTTTTTGCGCTAAATATTTGACATAGGACTTGTTTTACGTCAAACTGTAGCTAATTTTAAAATAAATGCAAAGTAAAAATCTCATATACCATCGTTTTGTTCTTTAGTCAACCTTATAGAAGGATAATTCGGAGAAGAAAAATCTCATTCCTTTACAAAAATGATACGGATTCCTGAGGGATTCAAAAATCTGCCATGGAGATCATGGATTTTCATTCCATTTGTCTCAATAGGATGTAAACAACTTTTCTCGTTTTATTCAAATATTATGCATTATACATAACTGGCAGAGTGCATTCTCAATGCATTTTATCAACAATAATATGAAATTCTACATCATTTGATTTGTGATAAGAAAATTGGATTACCATATCTCTTTCTTCGTGCTATTTCGATTCTATAGTGCTTTCCACTACTCGAAATATATATTTTAAAAGTCACCAAGTGTATTTCTCCCACGTTACCTACTAGTCACAAAAAACGATTGCCACTATATCATTTTTATAATTGACACTATATATATATATATTTCTATTTCTATTTCTATATAGCTTCTGAAAATTATATTTTTTAGCTTCTTACAATAAAATAACATTATTTAATGAAATGAATGGCTGAATTCGCTGATCGTTGAAATCAATTGCGGTTGCGATGAAAGGAGGATTTAGAGAAAAACAAAATATTTTAAATCTTAATAACATCTTAATTATTTACATTGAGAAATTTAAAAAAAAATTAGTGTAAAGCGCAATTTACTAACAATTGCGTACTACAACGACAAACTAAAATAACATCTTAATTATTTACATTGAGAAATTTAAAAAAAAATTAGTGTAAAGCGCAATTTACTAACAATTGCGTACTACGACGACAAACTAAAATAAAAAATCTTTCATTAATGAATATATTTTCTAAAGAAAAATCGAGATTTTGTCCCGCCCCTCACATTTGTAATATATATATAAAAGCACCACCCCCTTCGCAACTCTTAAATTGGCCTAATGTCGTACTCAGGGATATAAGCTCTTACCTTCATTCGTCTTTTAGGTTTATGTATGCATATTTTTGAAATAGATGTATTTTGGATGTAATCGGATGTGAAAAAGTAGAGTTTTAGAGGAAGACCAAAATTTCTAATCGTAATATTTTCTTTAAGACATTTTGGAGCGGTATAAAATGTAATTTGTAACATTTTTACAAATATCGTCTGATAAAGAAGGCAGATTTTTTTTTTAAATATAAAACATTCATAAATAACCTTCCCAGACAAAAAAATAAAATAAAAACAGTTTCATCCATTATCTAGAGAAAATTCCAAGTTAATGATAATTTTTAAGTTTTCTTGGATTGTATTTTATATATATTTAAATATTTTTTATTTCCCCCCCTTACTAAATATATAAACTAATTCCAATAATTGGGCTTCCTTTTACCAATCGATAACAGATTTGTTTGTAGTAGGGAAAGTTAGTTTACTGTAAAGACAAATTGTATAATCGCCAGTATCTATACAACTGAATAGATCTTGCCAAGTGAAATAGGGCTCTTGAAGCCATTCTTTTGGGGGCATCGGGGTAGCTCATGGATCCGTTCGGCACTACGGGTTTAAATCTCGCTCTGGGCTGTTACTTTTATCTGCAAGTAAAAGCTTGTCCTGAGCCATGGATGTTTAAAATGGGGTGTTAGTCAGTAGATAACCCCTCCCTCCATTATCCTAAGTGGTTGAAAGGGAGGCTAACACTTCAGTTTAAAAAAAACAAAAAAAAAACACTTGAGTAGTTTTTGTCTCTTAAATATGTAAAATACATACATTATTTAATTACTGCGTTGAAGAATTCAATTATTTTAGTCAAGCTTATATTGAAAAAAAAATCTACTGTGCAGCTTATTTTAATAAAAGAATTCTTTAAATAAAATTTGTATTTCTCAATAAAAAAAAAAGTGTAATTAAACTTACTCTATGTTTCACTTTTNTGATTAATTAAAAAGGAGCATATGTAAACAAGTGAGAGAATAGTTGACAATTATGATCAATATAGAGGAAATTATCGGTTATGATTCAATAGTTTTAAACAAATCTATTATAATGTAATTAAATAGTAAAGACATAAGAATTGCTTAAAATTGTAAGCCTTCACTAAGAATATTTTAATAAAAATGAAATTAAGAACGTAAGAGGTGTCGAAAAAAAAGGTTCAAAGAGATAATTATGATTATAAAACTTATTTAAATGACTATCTGGTAGTTAAAGAATCAAAATACAATAATATTAAGTCAGAACTGTAATTGTCAAATATAATTATAAGAACAGTAAAATTAAAGGAAAGAGAAGAGGCGTACCTATTGTCAACAAATTTCAATACACCTGTAAAAGTCATTACATATTTGAAAAATATATAACTAAGAATCAATGAGAAATGAAGATGTGACAGTTATTGTAGTGTGAGCTGTTCGAAAATGAAGGTCTTATTACTAAAATTAAAATCTGATAACAAAATGTAATCAACCTTTATTTTGGGTTTATAAAAATTGTTGGTTCTACTCTATGATGAGAAGAGTTAATAAATATTACTCATCAATAACAATATCAAATTTATGTTGAGCAGAATTGTGAATTCAGATGCAGGTAGGGAATGATGAGTTTGGATTCGCTAGTTGAGGAGAAGATTAATTGATAGTGGGAGTAGGCACATAAATAAAATATAAATATAAAGGACATAATTATAGTTAATTGTTCATGATTATTTTGCATCCTCATGTTGCAGATGGGGCGATTCGCATCCACATAATGCAACCATAATGCAAAAGTAACATTTCAGCGTTTCACTCGCATTGTCAAAACTTTCAACAGATTTTCGCCAATATTACATTGGAAGATCTAAATAGATGGCCCGGAAAAAATTGCACACCCACACACACACCTCATACATGTGTGTGTGTGTGTGTGTGTGTGTGTGTGTGTGTGTGTGTGTGTGTGTGTGTGTGTGTGTGTGTGTGTGTGTGTGTGTGTGTGTGTGTGTGTGTGTGTGTGTGTGTGTGTGTGTGTGTGTGTGTGTGTGTGTGTGTGTGTGTGTGTGTGTNTATATATAAAATAAGAAAAGTTGGGAGGAAGAGTGTAGTGAACACAAAAAAGGAAAAAATCAAAATTGTTATAATTTTCGGTGAGACTTCTCGCCCTTCGTCAGTGAAGTGTAAAAAAGACTCTTTCTTCTACCTGTTTTTATTTATTATCTGAATATCGCAATGTCGAGTGTTTGATATATATTGCAATGTGTAACCCATCCTCCCACCCACCCATTCATCCGTCCGTCCGTCGGTCCATCCATCCATCTCATTTATTCTTGTGTTTATTATAAAAGTGCCACTCATGTAATTTATTATTAGATCTAAGAAAATATTTAAGAAATAAAAAGGTGGGATATGCAATTCTACATAAATTTTATTAAAAAAAATAAAGAGAAATCTATATCTAAGAAAATGAACATCTCTTGACAGAAAATTTGAGAATTTGTTACACCTCCACCATTGAAATTTATTAATTAAATTCGTTATTTGGGCTTCATTTTGAAATTTTTAAGTGGACTTTTTCTTTGCAGAAATCGAATGAGGCAGAGAGGTAGTCTATAAGAAGACTTCATTAAATAATCACACTTACCGATTTCTCTTTTATGATGAATGTAATAAAAAATATCATAGACTTAATAGATGCAATAATAAATTTTCTGCCAATAAGAAACATTTATGCAACATTTTCACAAAAGGAAAATAATAAGATTATTAATTTAAAATGAACTTTAATGATTAAGTTCCTGACCCTCCCAACCAGACCTCATTGACAACGGACATTAGCCTATACCTTGTCTGATCTTTTGGGCACTTAAGGTTGGAGATACCGAGGCTAAGCTTTCTTTATACCTATACCTATAGATTATTTAATTTGGGGCACATTCTAGTCCATTGAAAACAAACAAGACGTTCGCATATAGAGAATTTTGTTTCAAAAATATAATTTTATAACCATACTTTCCTGTCTGCAACCCTATCATGTTCTTAACAGCTCAAACCTGTGGTTTTATCATCACCTGCCGTATTATATTATCCTAGAGGAATCGTTAACAACTTACAGTTCTCTATGATCTGCTGTATCCAAGGTGTGTATGGGGCAACGCTCGTACATATCGTTGGCAAATTATGTCTGCACTCATTCGCGACAGAAATCAACCCGAGCAGGGAGAATTTACAACCATTCTGATCTTCCATGACTATAGGACTGCCTGAATCACCCTGAAAACAAATAAAATAAGTACACTAATCAATAGTTAATTAATAATATAAACAAGATGAAAATGAAAACATTCTGTTAATTTTATTAGTACCTAGACAATGCCTTATAAAATCCATTTTTAAAGAAATCTGAATCTTTCATTATAACTTTATTAAGTACTTGAATGGCACTTATATATATATATATATATATATATATATATATATATATATATATATATCACCACTGATAACACAGACTTTCAATTCTCTTACAAGTCTTTCCCGACTTGCAAAGCAAAAACTAGGTGCTTTACGAAACGAGGCATTTTTAGCCTATCTGTCTTTCCTCTGGATTGCTACTCGCAGATTCCTTAAGAGCCAAGAAGCTTCTACCCCTAGCGCCGATGAGATTTTCCCAACAAAGTATTTTTCACATTTAAATGCCCTCAAGCAAAAATTTACTCCTCATTTAGCTCACATAGACCTGTCCAATGCCATGAATACTCAGGAGTTGGTGGTTTTCCTGGTTTCGGAAATAGAAAATTGAATATTTTCAGAAAAGTGGGAAGTGTGTAGTTCGGAGTATAAAATTATAGATGTAGGTAAGGAATATAATTGCCTTCTTGGGAAGATTACGGAGAATTTGACCGGTGATTAAATCATATCCGGGTGATTTGCGCTTAGGCAGACAGGAAATTATATACTTGACCTCGGAAGGTGTTACTGCCTTGAGTGGTAAAGACATAGGTTATGGCATGTCCAGAGACATAGGTTATGGCATGTCCAGAGACTCCTCAATCTCCGCGGCATTGGACAGCTCAAGGTTGTCTAAATGAGGAGTAAATGTTTGCATGAGATTCTGCTTAAATTACATTTAATATTATTTATGTCCATCTCTAAAGAAACTTGGTAAATTTGCTTAGATTACGCAGATCCTGTGAGAAGGACTTGTCATTTACGGAAAAATTGCCAGTCTGATAACAGGAGTTGTGGGTTAACGTGAAACTAAATTTAATCTAACAAATAACTTTCTCTGCTGCCACAGTACGCATGTTTCTTTTATTATCACTAAAGATGACAGAAGGCTTGGATCAAGAATGAAAATATTCCAAAAAAAGATCCATTTAAATATCTTTTAAAATAATTTCATGCTAATAGTGGGTCTTCATAAACAATGGCTAAGTTAGTAAACGGTATCTAACTATTTTAAAGGAGAAACTGTTTTAGCCACAGTGGGTTGCAGCAGCCACGTTTTCTGATCACTGCCTAGACGTGCTAATCTCTGCAAGAGGGCTACAATCTACACAAACAATGGAACGCCGTCCTGTAATCCACATCAATCACCACTCATTCCACTGTATTCAGTCCGCCTGGAGGACCTGTTATGGCGAATTACCTGGTAGGGTTAGTGAGTTACTAGCGATTTACCTAGTAGGTGACCTCTAAGGAGGATACGACAGGTTAAGGACCCACATAGTTCGGAGGTTAGCACTCCCGGATAGAGATCAGATAGCTTATGGTATGTGTTACACCAAGATTCACCCTCTTCCGTTCTGTAAATTTAGAATTAGTTTTTCAGGTAGGCCAGAAAAATGGGAGCGTCACCAATAATTTTCTGACCTTCTGATTCTCTAGGTACACCATATTTGATATCTAAAAGTAATTGAATAAAATATATAAATATTCTCACATTACAGGAAAGTCCGTCATGATTTTCCAAACAGAAATGCCTTCCATCCAACTCCTTTTCCGGAAAGTATCGCTTACAGTCAAAGTTATTTATCATTGAAAACTGACCTCTCCTGATGACGATTGAGTCTTGTGTGTCTCTAACTCTTCTTGAATTCCAGCCTTAAAAGAAAAAAAAATTCAAATAAGTCTAGAGCATCAGTCACTCAACTACTTCATAAGTTTTATTCAAAAATAAATCCTTAACTAATATAATATCTAAAGAAAAAATAAATAAATAAAAAGATTTTCGGGGCACCATGGTAGCTCATGGGCGGGATTTGAACTCAATCAATTTTATCGATTAAATAAAAGCTTGTACTGAGCCATGGACCTTCACAATGGGGTGGCAACCTGTAGATAGCCTAAGTGGTTGAAAAGGAGGTTAATACCTATTTTTAAAAAACCTTCTCTGCTTTATCCCTAATAAAACTCAGAAAATAATATTATTTTTTAGTGTCAATGACGTTTGAGAAAGAAAATCCTGTCTAAATCAAATCATGGTGTTAATTGTTGTAAAGTAATCCAAAATTTTATTATTTATTTGAATAGTACATGGAGCTGGAAAAAAAACTCTCCAACCCAGCTGAGGTAGAGAGTTTTTTTTTCTAGCTCCCTGTACGATTCAAATAAATAATGAAATTTGGGATTACTTTACCACAATTATCATCATGATTTGAATGACAGGTAGTGGCCCTTTGCCGAAACGAGAGTCTAATAAATAGCTAGAAATGTTAGCTCCGCCGAGTACAATACGATATATTCGTCATATTAGACTATGACGTCATATGACACAGACTCCTCAGACTCGGAGTGAAGTGCGGGGAACTAGAAATTATTCTCACTCCCTCAGTGGTGCAATTGGTTAGCGCACCCTCCCGCATAGTGGGAAACCCGTGTACGTTCCCCAGCTGAGGTAGAGAGTTTTTTTCTAGCTCCCTGTACGATCCAAATATATAATGAAATGTGGGATTACTTTACCACAATTATCATCATAATTTGAATGTCAGGTAGTGGCCCTTTGCCGAAACGAGAGTCTAATAAATAGCTAGCAATGTTAGCTCCTCCGAGTACAATACGATATATTCGTCATATTTGGTGGTTAGACTCGGAGTGGAGTGCGGGGAACTAGAAATTATTCTCACTCCCTTAGTGGTGCAATTGGTTAGCGCACCCTCCCGAATAGTCGGGGACCCGTGTTCGTTCCCCGACTCAAATAGAAAATCTTGTCTGTTCAATCAGTTAGAAGAAAGTAAAAAATTTCCTTTTTATGGTCATCTCTTTAGTACAACTTTTCATTCATAAATTTTATCAAGTAAAACTTGCAAATTTTGCTCGTATTAAATGGCTATATTAAAATAATTGATCATATTGTAATTTTAAGATTTAATATTACTTTCTTATCACAAATTATTTTCATTATCATACAGAAAAGATTGGATATTTTTAGAAAAAACACTACACTTATTTTTACCTATCCTATTAGATCCTTTTAAATTCAAATAGTAATAAAAATTATGGTGATGTTAACAAGTCCACACATAGATAGACTAATTAAATGGTCCCCAAATAATAATGGTTGTTTCGGCCGTCGCTGAAATACCCTATTTATTGTGCGTAAGTAGTCAGTGTTCTTCAAAGTCCAAAAAATACAACAATTGGTTGGACTGAAATTGATGATAATATCCACAAGGAAGACCCAATTGGTAAAGAATCAGAGTGGGGGAAAAAAAAAATGACCAGGTATACGAGAAAAAGTTACTTTTGTAAAAGGAGTGCAGACACAGCGCTATGACATTTAAAAAAATTGTGGTCAGAGTAACAAAAAAGAAAAATTATGAACTACAACAATAATAAATTCTTGTAGAAATAAGTCAAATTAATAATAAAGGATATGAGTAAGCCTTTTGAGGTAAAGTGATTCCAATATTAGTGCAACAACAATTTGAATTTTAAAACAACTAGTCACACTGGTGTTAATTTTTAGCTTTATTCTTCTGAATTTTCTGATATATCTTGTCCCTTTTCATTCAAAAATTTCCCCTCATAGCATTGAAATGTAAAACATAGAGTTTTCCTATTTAATTTTAGTTTATATTTGATAATTAAAAGCTATTATTGAATAAAATATACTCACATTCTCTTTCAGAACATCTTGGTAGTTCAATGGGGCACATTTTGTCCTCTCTACAGCAACAATCACCTGGATTAGATTCTCTGGCTACTTTTGGTGTTCCGTTACTTACTCTCGGTAATAAAGGTGTGCCGTAATTTTGTGTTCTTGGAGGCTGGTTTTGTGGATAAACTACAGACTTCTGTGGTTCAGGACGGCTATAAAATGTATTGGGAATATACTGTGAAGGCCCGTTTTTGCTTGGATAGTACGGTATCAATGGAGAACTCTGGGTTTGGGGGATTTGAAACAAAGGGGAACTCTGGGTTTGGGGGGTTTGAAACAAAGGGGAATTCTGGGTTTGGGGGATTTGAAACACAGGGGAACTTTGGGTTTGGGGGGTTTGAAGCAAAGGGGAACTCTGGGTTTGGGGGGTTTGAAACACAGGGGAACTCTGGGTTTGGGGGGTTTGAAACAAAGGAGAACTCTGGGTTTGGGGAGTTTGAAACAAAGAAGAACCTATCGGTTTTGATGGGCCAATTAAAGGAGAACGCTGTGGTATCACAGGATCATAAAAAGGAGGATTTTGTTGTTGAGGTTGACTATATAATAAAGAGTTCTGCAGTTGGGATATACAAAAAGCTGGGACGATTTGCGGTGGCGCCGAAAGACATATTGGAGAAATTAGTGGGTTATAATTTTCTGGGAAGGTATTTACAAATGGCTGCGGTGGTAGTGGCGATCTCCAAGGCTCTAGATGAGGAACAGGAGGTCTGGTTGGCTCAGGTGTGGGTACTATATAGACCCTGGAGAAGCCACCATGACCTACCACTGGTTTCGGCGTAGAGAAAATCAAGTGAGGCTTGACAGGCATTGGCCATCTCGGCATGTCATATATTTGGGGTGTGTTCCACTCATTTGAATACGGAATCGGAGGAAGGTTAAAAGGGGGAGATACACAAGGTGTTTCGCAAGGGAATGGGTCTGGTAGACATGGAGGAGTGTCGCACGGTGGTTGATATACGGGGGGGCAACATGGTTGTGGAATCACAGGTGGACAGCATGGAGCTGGAGTTTGGCATGGCTGGTTAAAAGTGTTATTGGATTTACAAGGATTCTGAGGAATGGTGCAGTTGCAGTTTGCTTTATCTATGGTGCAGTTGCAAGGCCCTTGTAAAGTGCTGGAACAATTACAGAAATTACTGTTTACTGGTGAACAGGTGGGGCAGTTTACAGGAGATTGGTTGTTGTTAATGGCTCGAACTTCACGATGGTTCTCATTATCTCTAGTATTTTTTTCAGCACTTGTTTGACTAATAATACTCCTCTTATAAACTGAAAAAGAAGATGAGAAATTACAAATTTTACAGAAAAACTACCACACACTCAAATATGTATATATATATACATGGATTGCATGTGCATGTGTGTTTAGCATAATCACAGTATAAATATAATAAATAAATTGCTTTTAAAATATTATTTTATTCAGAAACGTATTTAGTCATAAAATAAATTACTCTAATGCATTTTTATATTTTAAAAATAACATCTATAAAGAAAGTTATTTAGCATTTCTAATGTAGGGAAGGGACTGGAATGCTTTTATTTAAATATAGACCATATTCATTATTTAGGCTTCTAATTTAAAACCGTTGAAAAAAATAACTTTTAGTAGCAATTGTGTGAGGAATAGAGATATTTTATTAAAATGTAATTTTCTGTCATTTATAATCTATATTATTATCACGAATTTAACAAAAAATAAAAAGCTTAAGATACCAGGCTATACAACTTATCGAGCTGATCACCCAGACGGACGAGCTCATGGAGGAACTGCGCTCCTTATTCGCACTTCCTATACTCATCATTTAATACCTTCCACTCCTACAGACTCGCTCCAATCCACTTAAGTGTCCATCAATACTCCCACTTCCCCAATTACCTTTTCTGCCGTATATTGCCCTCCTAACAAATCTATCACCTCAGGCCAATTCCAAGAGCATTTTAAATCCCTAGGTTCCCGTTTCCTTTCTGGCGGTGATTATAATGCGAAACATATGCAGTGAGGCACCAACTCCCGTGGCCGTGCTCTGTATAATGCTATTTCCACTCACTATCTGTCCACTCTAAGTCCGTCCTCACCCACCTATTGGCCCACCGATGTAAACCGCCTTCCTAGACTTTTTCATATGTAAAATCTACCCTACCTTCACTTTGTTCCCTCGAACATTAAATGAACTTTCCTCTGACCACAACCCTGTCGACCTTACACTGCCTCTATACCTATCCCTAAACAATTGCCACCGACCTTAATAAGTGATCCCATTGACTATTGACTATTGAATACGACCAATTTGGACCTACGGTGCAAAACTGTGGAGTGCCGCTAAGCCTTCCAATATCCAACGGATATAATTCCTTCAATCCAAACTCCTAAGAATAATTGCGAACCCTCCATTAACTCTGCCCTTCATCACGACTTTAATATTCCTTTTGTCCAAGACCTTATCTCCACCTGCTTTAAGTTCTTCTATAGTAAACTCCGATTTCATCCTAATCCATATGCCCAATCCCTATCGTTCGACTACAATCCCTACAATCCTTCCCGGCGACTAAAACGGAGATGGCCTCGCTCCTGGGCCTTAATGCCTAAACTTATTAGTAGTGGGGTCAATAGAGCCCTTCTCCCTGCACAGAGATGATGATTTATTTATTTTATTGTAAATTTTATTTTTATTTAATTCTATTTTTTTTCTTTT
>KZ809442.1:33406-44601 GCA_000696205.2 Oncopeltus fasciatus
GGCAGACGTTCATGGTGTTTGTAGGTGAGGTCCTGGATGTGAAAAGAGTAAATAGAGAAAATAGTCTAGGTTTGAGGCGTCGCTGAGTGACTGCTCCGAGACGGAAGGTGGCAGCTCCTGAAGACAGCGGCAGACGTTCATGGTGTTTGTAGGTGAGGTCCTGGAACGAGATGGGCTCAACTCCCAGTTCCCTCCTGATCTGCTGATTCCTTACGAACCAGGGTGCATTGAGTATCGTGCGAAGAATGCGGTTTTCAAATGTTTCCAGTCGTTGATGGTTTTTAGTTTAGAAAAACCGTATTCAAAATTGGAACGTTTGTTAATAAAACGGTGCTAATGGATAAAAAGGAAGTTTTATACTTTTATACATAGTTTATATTAAAAGCTTATAGTTTATATTAAAAAAACGTTTTAAGAGGAATATAAATCATGAAAGATTTAAGAGTTTAATTAGAAAGATTGGCAGCTCGTTCATCCTCTCTAGACATCCCTTGGGACAACTACCAGTTTTTCCTGCCTCACATTTCTCTGTTACTTTTTATTAATTTACAGGTCATTATTTTTTATCATGTCTATCTTCATGATAGGAAATCTGTAGAAAAGTGTACGCTACTCCTGCTTGTCGGACTTAGCAAATGATGCAATCTTATTTTGACAAAATGTTTATGTACATGAAGTGGACATAGATAAGATTAAGGTACAGACTTTACAATTAAAGCCGGGAGAGATAAATGAACGTAGAAAGTAAGACACTTGAGCATTGTTCGGGAAGAGCAGTTGAGGAAGCGCTCAGACATTCGTCAGAAACTCTGACAGTTACATTCGTAAACCTATTACTTAACAAGATCTTTTTGTAAAGAATTACATTTTATACCTCTTAAATGTGTAGTGTTACAATTTAGTAGATATTCGGATGTTTTATATCGATATTTATTATTCTAAATCGCTGAAAGCTTATAATTTATTATTTTAAAAAATTGGGAAATATTGTTAATACCTCTTTTATGATGCAATTTAGAAGACAGAATGATATATGTTCAATAGTATACATTCAGTTTCAATTCTTGCAAATGTGTGTGTGTGTATGCGTCGAACTTAGAATGAATATCTGATGCCTGAATCATGTTAATTTCAGATTCGACAAGTTTTGAAGAATTAGCTTCGGCTAAGCCTGGAAGCATCCAGTCGATCACCATATCGGTTGCAGCCAAGATGAATGTTTTCTGCTGAATTTCTGAACACATTTATGCAAATCAGGGACCGCTAACGCCCCCCAAATATGGTGAGATGGGGCACCAGGAGCGCTGGAGGTGGTCCGTGCACGAATACATTATCTGTATGCATAATCCTGACAACATGGATATTATTAGGGTTTCCCAACTACTATCTTCAGAGCTATCAAAATATTTATTCATGGTTTCTACCAAGGATATATCAATTGTCCATAGTTTAGCAGATATCAATATTCCCTTCATATCTTTAATATTTTCAAATAAATTAAAGGGGGCGCCGGGTAGCTTGTGAGATCCGATCGGGTCTCGCAATCCTGGCGCTGCGGGTTCAACTCCGCCCAGGGCATACTTTTATCGATAAATAGAGCCATGGATGTTTAGAATGGGATGACAACCTGTAGAAAGCCCCTTCGTCAACGACCCTAAGTAGTCGAAAGAGAGGCAAAAAAAAATATCAGAATTTGAAATTTTAAAGATATTATCTTGCTTATGACAAACAAAGAAAAGTTGTTATCATCACGTCTATGACAAAGATGAGTATGTTATCCTCCAGATTTGGAGCGTTCTTGAGAATCGACAGTCTATATGTAATCTCAAATACTGAGTTAGGGATATGGAGTTCCATTTAACTTTAAGGAAAAAATTGCACCATCAAGATTAATATAAATAGATTTTCAGACCGAAGGGCAAATCTGAGTCTAAGGTGTAACTTTAATTAAAATTATTTGGAATTTTTCCAATTAATATAACCCCCTTTTAATCCCTTTATCAAGTTCATGTGCAGTTAGATACTACACATGCATAGGCCCACTCTATTTTTTTTTTTTTTTACACTGAAATGTTATTATTAATGACTAAAATGAATATATATATGTAAGTGTGTGGTATATGTTCATTAATTTACTAATACACACACACATATATGTGTGTGATATACACAATAATTTTCTGCTATCAATTACTATAAAATTAAAGAACTGGTTATAACCATAATGGAAATACCTAAAAATATTCCCTTAATAGAGTAAAATAATATAATTTGGTTAAATTATACCAGGGAATATCCTAACAGATACATAAAAAGTCTTATGTATGAACTTTGTTGCTATATTTTAACTTCACATTATCTAGTGTATAGAACTCATGGCTTGCTTAGATTTTAGTAACCTGCAGAATTTACATGACTAAGAATGTTGTTTAAAATAAATTAATAATTTTTAAATTTTTTTAAACTCAAGATGAGTTTTTCTGTACCTAAAATTCTAACATAGCTTTTTTGAGTCCGTCATATACAAACCAGAAGCAGTGTATATTAAGCAGAATCTCCGGGTTTGAGCAGTTATTAGTTAATATATTGAATATATATGAGAATTAAACTTTATACAGTTCCATGTCGAACCTTTACCCCCAATACAGCGATTATGGGGTAATGAACGGTGGGCAATTTCCAGGTCACCATCCTATTCCAATCTGGAAAAGCACTGGCTACGCTTTTATTTAAGACCTCCTTTGCTAAGCGGGCTTCTTATAATTATTAAATCCATGTGTGTTCAATCAACTAAATCCTTTAAGAATTAGCTAATTAATAAGCCTCAAGGTTATTTTTAATTAATTAATTACTACACAAGTTATAATTATTTTCTTTCCAGAAATAATTTTTGGCCATTAGATTGGTACCAAGTATAGGTTCTTGGTTAAAAAAAATTTTTTTTTTCTCTCAACCCTTAATTTAAATGGAGGAATAGACAAAGACGAGCCGCGACTTATTTGCGTTGTCAGTCTGTGATATCTCAGTTTATCAAACTTAAGCGTTATTAAACCCTAATGATGTTTGAGTACGTGATCGGAGAGGTATATTTAACTTTCAATTAAGGGCTGATTTAAATCAAAACGTGAAAAAACATTCTCAGAGTTGCTTTGTGAAATGACATATAATTACTACTTTATTTCTCTCGGAAGAAATTCCAGTCTGGTCAAAATTAGTGACTCTGACAAGGTCATGTTTAATACAAATTGAGGCGTTTAACTTACTTGTAAAGATAACTAAAGCCATAATTTTCACTCAATAGACATGCTTGGTCTGGCAGAAACTTGTGTTTACACCAATCTCTGATATTTCTAGTCGGGTTGTGAGAACTTTAAAAGAGTTTTAGCAGATTACCCACAAGAAAATCAAGTCATTAACATAGAAAAGATGAATCCACATTTAAAATTATTCTTAAATTCTCATATCAAAATTTGTATTTATTAAAATTGTTTACTTTTCAGATAAAGTGATTACTATGAGAGTAAAGTGTTTAATATACTGATAATATAACTACTATGCAGGTAAAGTGTTTAGTAAAAAGATAGTGATTATTAATCAGATAAAGTTTTTCTAATGTAAATAAAATGTTTACTTTTCAGATAAAGTGATTACTATGAGAGAAAAGTGTTTAATATACTGAAAATATAACTACTATGCTGGTAAAGTGTTTAGTAAAAAAGATAGCGATTATTAATCAGATGAAGTTTTTGTAATGTACATAAAATGTTAAATTTTTAGATAAAGTGATTACTATGAGAGTAAAGTGTTTAATAAACTGATAATATAACTGCTATGCAGGTAAAGTGTTTAGTTTTCAGATAAAGTGATTATTAAGCAAGTAAAATTTTTATAATGTAGATAAAAATTTTACTGCGCAGATAAAGTGTTTACTATGAATGTAAAGTGATTACATTGCAGGTCATGTGTGTGCTATGTAGGTCATGTAATTATTATGGAGATAAAGTAATTACTGTAAAAATAGAATATTTACTATACAGATAAAGGGACTAATATGCAAGTAAAGTGTTCCCTTTATATATGAAGTGATTATTTTGCAGGTAAAGTGTTTATTATGTAGAAGAAACATTTACTATTTAGGTAACGGGAATAATATACAGGTCAAGTTTTAACTATTCAGGTAAATTTTATGGTACAGTATAAACTTATGCTATTTACTAAGCAGATAAAGTGTTTACAATGAAGACAAAGTGTTTACTATGAAGGCCGAATATTACTATACAGATCGGCTAAGTGCTATGCAGGTAATGTGATTATTACTGAGTACTATGTAGGTAAAGTGTGTATTAAGCAGATAAAGAGAACATTATACAGACAGAGTGTTTAATATGCAGATTAAGTGATTATTATGGCGGTAAAGTGTTTAATACGTAGATAAAATATTTACTGGACAGGTAAAGTTTACTATGCAGAACTTACTGAACTCCTGAGATGAAGATTCTAGATTTAATACTTACTATGCACAGTTGTTTTTTTTTCTTTCTGTGCTTTTGTTTTGAATGTCCCAGAGATTTCGCGGTGTGTTCTTGGGAAACCCTTATTGGGTACCATTCTTTGTTCAATGGAAATAAATCAGGCGGCCAGACAGTTTGTTGCCAAACGCCCTCTCCAGTAACTAAACAAAGCAATTTATCTTATAACGTAAAGGAAGTTTACTAATATGAAATATCAAATTGTTTTACAATACAAAAGTGAATTATACGATTTGCACTCACTCACACACAAAGAGAAACAATATATATATATATATATATTAAAACGCTCACGGCTACGATATATAGTAATCAAGAACAGGTGGGATAGAGAGTGCTCGGCATTCTTTTAGCATTTAAAATGATTTAATATGTGATAAACAATTCATAATTTAAAAAATTAAACCTCTTTTTCTACTGGTATGTTTAATTATAGTAATTATTTGCTGCGTCTTCTTTTTTTCTATTATTTTACACTGCTTACTGAGCAAATGGGAACAAATTCGAAGGATTACGATCTTCTGATTAGGAAATTTATATTCTGACTAAAGGAAGATTTCATATCCTCATAAGCTGATAAACATAGCAGAGTATTACTTGCATATTTGTTAAACAGTGAGTGGTCAAAGATTCATGTAATTTTAACATTAAATAATAAAGACGACCATTTAATGTTAACAGAAAGGGTGTTCAACACTAGTTGTTAGTCCCTGGTGGCAGTGTGAAGAGGTATGCAATAAATTGTAGGATNTATTAAAACGCTCACGGCTACGATATATAGTAATCAAGAACAGGTGGGATAGAGAGTGCTCGGCATTCTTTTAGCATTTAAAATGATTTAATATGTGATAAACAATTCATAATTTAAAAAATTAAACCTCTTTTTCTACTGGTATGTTTAATTATAGTAATTATTTGCTGCGTCTTCTTTTTTTCTATTATTTTACATTGCTTACTGAGCAAATGGGAACAAATTTGAAGGATTACGATCTTCTGATTAGGAAATTTAAATTCTGCCTGAAAGAAGATTTCTTATCCTCACAAGCTGATAAACATAGCAGAGTATTACTTGCATATTTGTTAAACAGTGAGTGGTCAAAGATTCATGTAATTTTAACATTAAATAATAAAGACGACCATTTAATGTTAACAGAAAGGGTGTTCAACACTAGTTGTTAGTCCCTGGTGGCAGTGTGAAGAGGTATGCAATAAATTGTAGGATGTTAAGGGTGAGAAATGAAGACCATATGATTGGATGTCTTCTTATATTGAAAAAAAAACATAATTAAAAATTATCTTCATATTCATAGTTAGAAGATGGGAGAAAATGAAAGTCAGAATAAATAAACTGAACATGAGAACTGAACACATGAATGGTTGGTTCAGACTGGAGATAATAATTTTCCACACTATCACCGCTCATTTCCTAAAGAAAGCTCCCTTTTTCACTCTTTATCAGATACTTACTTTTAATTTATTCATTTGTTTTGAGTTGTATATTATCAATTGATATTGGGTATGGTGGTTTATTTTGTAATGTAAAATGTGAAGGAATAAATATATTATACCTTCAAGTCATAAATAAAATGTTTTTAGTCATGTGTGACTTAAGTTACCTACTTTCACTTTTTAGTCATTCTGTAAAGAAACATAAATATAAGTGGTATAGTGAATGTTTCATGTTTAAAAATAAAGGAAGTGTTCAATATGCTACAAATATCAGTGCTAGTTTGCCTACGCCAGACAGTTCTTGAAGAAGTTGTACTATTTTATTTATGTACTATTGGTTAGGATGAGAAAAATAAAATACTTCAAAATTAATGGGCCTACAAATTATGAACAGATATCCGAGAGAGGTTTTTGGTCAAATCGCAGATTGCAAAACTTCAGTAAATATTGGAGATCTCCCCATACATCATTATCGCACTGATGATGACTTATTAGTTAAGTCGAAAGGTTGTCAATAATAAAATAAAATAAATAACAAAAACATTTGGAGTATTTTATTTTTCTCATCCTGAATGGAACCCTGATTAATTTCTCACGCGTAATACTCGACGGCTATCCAAACATCAGCCATGAGAAATATTTTACACAAATTCAAATATATATAGCTTATGAAATATTCATATATATTATTATTATAGGATTATTATTCTTTCAATTCTCATAATAGGAAGGCTTTTACTGTTATTGAGAGAGAAAGAGAGAGAGAGAGAGAGAGANTGGCGTACGGGACCTGGAGTGTGCGCAACACCCATCTGCACGGCCGCGAGAGGAATGACTGCTTCCAGGCGGTACCGCCAGGGGCGCTGCGGACGCCTTCCCAGCCGGATTTCCTCCTATGTGCATGTCGAAATAGAGGGGAAAATTGCATTCCTCCTCCTCCTCCTCCATCTTGTCACGTTAATATTAACCTCTTAGCAGTTTTACCTCCTCAAGGAATCGATGGTATTTCGTCTCTTTCTGCAAGTCGGTTGATGATTCCCCTAATCGCGGAAATTGGTCCAAGATGAAGGAAGGTCTTTAGAAGAAGACTGAAATTCATCGCTTTTAAGAGTGTTAAAGAAAAAATTATATAATGTTCTAAAATTTTTCTACGAAATATATATATATTGGAAACGTTAATATCACACCTATGTTACCACATAGGTTATAGGTAATAACAGCTATGGTAATGGAGAAATATAGGGAGGTTCAACGCAGAAAAAATAGTGTGATAATATATTAATGTTTCCAATATATATATGTTATATTTAGGAAATAAATAATACTATTTGTGATGAGAGAAAATTGTTTTTATTTATAAAAGGTGTAAGAGGAAACATTGAATGATTGGTTTTTAAGACAAAGTATAATTAAAAAAAAATAAAGATGAAAGTTTTAACTAGGGATGATTGATTAGATACTTAGAATCATGCATTTTTGTGTATTGTTATATGTTGACTTTGAAATAGACGAGTTCAAAACGAAAAAAAACTAAGTATTTTGTTGGACAAAAGAGTAAAACTTATTTTAGAAGAGTATACTTCCTTTCAATTATAGAAAAAAAAATATCCCAAAAATGAAAGGATCCTGTATTGGACAACTTATGAAATTAAAGCATTTTATATTTAAAAAAAGTACTGATCTCCTAAAAAAATATTGTTTTTGAAGAGCTTCACTACATCCGTAAAACAAGAGAATGCGAGGTTGTAAACCCATCAACCCATAGCGATGGCTAAATCCCATCAAGTTATGTGTTTTTTAATGGCGCATGTTCTGTGAAGTAAACCTACTTACGAAAAAAGAAACATATTCATGCTTAAAAAATGTCGGATTTGAGGTCAGAGTTGTCTAAGAAGTAACTCTAGTTATGAAGTCAACTTTTTTTTGGAACACGTGTAGGATGTTGATGGAAATGAAAGAAAAATAATGATGACAAATTTAAATTTTCGTCCATTTGTCTAGCCAGGGGAGCGAAAGCAATGAGTTTTGTACGCTTCTTTCGATTGGACTTCTTCAACTACAAATTACTTCGTCAACACTGTCCGTACAGATTATTCATAAAGGCTTTTAAAGGAAAAACGGATTTTATTTTATGAAGGTAAAAAAAAATTATCCTTCCGAATTATTTTGTCGAACGATAGCAGCCTCTCATATCTTGACTACATCACTTATCTTTCCTTTGTTATATCTGTGCTAAAAATAAGGATAGGTTGCTATTATTTTTGAGACCTTTTTATTCTAAAATTGGAAATTTCAAAAATAAATTCTTCTCACTACTAGATGATTTTAGTTGGGGTTCGGTCAAGATAGATCCAAAAAAATACAAATTTAAAAAAAGTGTATTTTTTTTAAGGTTATCTGCCAACTTTTCGGCTTACATTGTAAGCCATCTTCAGGGCTGTAGAAATACAATGTCTTGAGTATTCATTAATGATATACAATATTATAATATAGAATTACCATAATGCAATGTGATGTCAAAAGTATGAATGTAGATGTATATCTATGTATGTATATCTATACAGATGTATATCTATATAGATGTATATCTATATTATAATATTGTCAATTATTATTGTATTCTCATGACATTGAATTTCTTTAGACCTGAAGATGGCTACAATGTATGCCGAAACACTTTTATTAAATTTGTATTTTTTTGGATCTACCTTGACCGAACCCCAACTAAAATCATCAAATAATAATATCAACGGTAAAAAATTTCTCCTTTTATAACTTCTTCCCTTTTGTTCTATACAAAACTTTTATTTTTTTCATTTTTAAAAATTAAAGTCCATTTAAAGTCAGCAAAATATAACAATACCAAATTAATACCCAAACAATTATAATGAAAAACTTCTGAGGGTTTGTAGGGTATCCACCAAGAGGACCTCTTGAACAATGAAAATTGTTCTTACCCTACCTGCAAAAGTTACATGCGAAACACGCATGATGTGCTGTAGCCTGCAGATGGTTGACACTTGGCTTGAAGTATGTGTATATAATTGTTCAGTAGAAGCTCTAACATACTATTAATAATGTTTCGTTATATTCATGTTGAAATTTGAATTGGTATCTTCAGGGATAGAAGTTGAAATACAATGAGAATTTACAAGGTTATTTTCACTACCAATGAATATAGAACTATCATACCTTCTATTATCCGTCTTCATTGGTTTCTGCAAACCATCCTCCGTTGGCTATCTAATCTGAAGGAAGATTTAAAGTTAATATTTTACCTTATGAAAAATCCGGCTTGTCTGACTTTACCCACTGCCAAAAAGTAATAATTGCTAAAGTCTATAGAAATTATTTAATGATTTCCATCAGAGGCATACACAAAATCGTGTTGGATATTACGTAAGAGTGGCTTTCCCCATTACAACTTACGACATATGGGCACTTGGCGCGGAATTTTCTCCAAAAATAATTATTAAACGAATTATGTAGTGATTTATTATTAATTCTCATTGGTATTGGAATTTATGGAAACAGTCCTGAAAAATGAAAAAAAAAAAAAAAAAAATGGTCTGAGTAATTAAAGTGTATACATATATTATAGGTGTCATTTACAAATGTGTTTTTTTTTTGTTTTTGTTTTTACAATTGAAACGGTCAGAAAGATGGGCATCTACAAAAAAAAAGGGTTAGCATGCTTTTTATGTCTTACTGAAAAATTTACATCTCATGTTGTGAAATTGATACGGAATTGAGAGTTTGGTAATACAGGTTAAAGACTGGCGTTTTTTAGTCCACGAAAAATGAATAAAGATCTAAAGAAGTTAATAAAAGCCAGGCTTATGTGTCTTGGACTTTGAATACAATCATGGTGTAATAATGTTCCCAAATGGGTACAAGTGAGAGGAGAGAGTATCTGCAAATTCTGGCAAGAGCTAGGGATAGATTGGTTCAGGCGGTATCTGGACATTGAAAGGCAGGTTTGGATAGAGGAAAAGCTGTAAAATTGCTAGTAACACAGCTGCACAAGAGGGGTAGTTCTCCACGAAAACTGGGACAACGTGGAGAAGAGGGTAGGAAGAGAGAGACAGGGTAGGAGGATGGTGGGAGAGAGATTCCAGAGAGCCGCTAGAGTCAGATCTAACGGTGCCCAAGGCCGGGGGAGTGTGGCGTACGGGACCTGGAGTGTGCGCAACACCCATCTGCACGGCCGCGAGAGGAATGACTGCTTCCAGGCGGTACCGCCAGGGGCGCTGCGGACGCCTTCCCAGCCGGATTTCCTCCTATGTGCATGTCGAAATAGAGGGGAAAATTGCATTCCTCCTCCTCCTCCTCCATCTTGTCACGTTAATATTAACCTCTTAGCAGTTTTACCTCCTCAAGGAATCGATGGTATTTCGTCTCTTTCTGCAAGTCGGTTGATGATTCCCCTAATCGCGGAAATTGGTCCAAGATGAAGGAAGGTCTTTAGAAGAAGACTGAAATTCATCGCTTTTAAGAGTGTTAAAGAAAAAATTATATAATGTTCTAAAATGTTTCTACGAATATGCATATTAAACATATTATTTTAGAAAGTAATTTAAAGTTATGTGATTCCCTTGAATCTTCTTTTCTAGACCGTTCACAGACGGTCTTCCAATGTAAGTTTGAGAACTTAACTTTTTTCACTTCTTACACTTTCTGATATCGTAGTTTTAATTTGTCATTTATTTGAAAAATGCCAACTAAGAAGGCCGGAGTGTTTATGGTTTGTTGTTAAATTGTCTTAGCTCTTTCTTCTTTTCGGTTTTAATAGTATCGCCCTTAAGAAAATCCTTAAGAAAAAGGATTAACCGTTTTTTATTTATTTATAAGAAGCAAAAATTATGGTTTGTGGTAATTATTATTTATATACATACACACGAACATTCACACAATCAATGCAAAAACGTTTTGCCACCTCCAACACGGAATGTCAATTATCCATGTTGTCTATGTGACCTTCGAAAAAAAATTTCTAACATACATTGTGTATGTATGTATTTATTTGCCTAAACTCGCTTTAGCTTCTGCAATTATTGTAATTAAGAAACAGAATTTATATTTAAGCTTCATTATGAAGGGCCACAGGGTAGCTGAGGGATCCGTTTGGGTCTCGCAATCCCGACGCTGCGGGTTCAAATTCCGCCCTGGGCAAGCTTTTATCCATAAATAACCGCTTGTCCTGAGCCATGGATGTTA
>KZ809442.1:62922-80871 GCA_000696205.2 Oncopeltus fasciatus
GCTGATAACCATAGTCGTTGAGCGCCTCTAAACCACAAACAACAACAACAACATTTATGACTGCTCAAATAACAATGACAGGCTTACAGACACTTAGATTGTGTACACCTTCTTTTAATAATTAAATAAATAAATATTTTAGAATCAATTTATAGACTAAAGTTATTAAATGTAATATCATTATTATGATCTTTTTTAAATTACTTTTTTTTTTCTAAAAATTTACATTAAAAATAACTAATAATTTGATTCAGACACTTATAAGATAAGGTTTAGAGGTAGGAATCATTTTGGTTCTACAAAGATTTACTATCGATATAAATTATGTATTTATGAAGTAATATAAATTATTATGAACGGTGTTATTGATGCAATCTTGCACTTTTCTCGTTTTATATCTAGTGAAAGCAGGAGGGTAGAGTTGATTTAGTTGCTAATCCTATTTCCATTCGTGATTGTCTTAGCGACAGTGATAGACTCCGAAGGAATATAACATACAGCCTCCAGAAAAAGATTTGTGCAGCCTAATAAGGAGTGGATATTTAATATTTAATGTACAGCCATAATTTTGGGAAGAGAAATCCAAGAGGGTGAGAGTGAAGGAATGCGGTGGTGGGGGAAGGGGGGAGAGGACACAGAGCGAGAGAGAGAGAGCGAGTGAGCGAGAGGGAGAGAGGGAGAGAGAGAGAGAGAGAAAGAGAGAGAGAGAGATGAGATAGAGAGAGTGAGAGAGCATTAAACTATACAGCTAGACATCAATCCGGATTGCATACTTGAATGACGGGTTCATTTTTATTTGGGGGCGCGTAAAAGAAATCTCTCCAATTGGGGAGTCTCTTCTTCTCGACTTAAGGGTTTCAGGTTGTGCCATGGGGCATCTTTCTCCCCTAATGGAGCTTGATGAATTTTAAACGACCAATTCCAAATGTCTGAAGAAGAAAAAGGCCGAATAAGACACATCCGTGCCCCCGGAGACACAAACGTCTGCGATTCCGTTACAACACATTGATATGACAGCTCCTCCGTCCGTAGACAACCAAATGGGATCTGGAAGACAATTAGTCCCATAAATGCCAAGTGAAATTCTCCTGTCTCCAGTAACTTTCTTTTAATTTCCCTGCCCAAAATCCCCACCCCTTCCAACGACAAATATGTCTGTCTGTTCCCATATCGCAATGCCATAAGGCAAAGGGAATATCAATTCTTTTAAGCAATTATTGAGAGGTAAAAAATCTATCTGTTCCTGGCTGGGACAGATAGATTTATAATTCTGTTCCCTCTCATTAATTGTTTAAAGTTTGCGTGGGATAAAATACCACAACCAAATAAAATATCAATTCCTTTAAGTGTGTATAAGTGGACTGGTGATACCTTTAATGGATGTAAAATTAATATTTTCTGTCCCCGAAAATGCTTTAATCAGTTTAAGCCGTTTTGGTCTGATCAACAATCTTCAATCATCTAATTTTAATGTCTTAGAAAAAATGGTTTTACAACTGTCATGTTTATGTCTTCATAAAAAAGCATATAAATAAACTTATTCAGACATTACATAACTTCATGGTCTTTAGAGTCATTTTATGTGTAACATCCTTTGTTATTAAGAATTTTAACTAATCAATTTTTGTGTCAATGATAAATTTTTTTATTATCAAAACAAATGTATAAATGTAAATAAAACCATAAAGTGTAGAATCTGCAATTTAAAGACAATATAGATAAGTTTAAAATTAATAAGTCCTTTTTACTTACACAATCGGTGGGAACTGAGGATAACCTGTACTTTTAAGGTTAACTGTACTTCTATGCTAAATACTAATTTTAACTCTATTAATTGCTTCTGATAAACTCTAAATAGTTAATTACTTCTGACTCAATAGCTTCATTTGAATCCTCTTTTCTAATTAGAGTTAAAATTTGTCCCTTTATTATTATCCAATGAAAAACTTATAGAATAGTATTAGTCTTCTTCCGGGGAATTGCTGAAAAATTCTTTTGCACTGGTAAATTACACCTAAATAAATGAGTTACACCACATTTATCACTTATATAATAATAATATAGTAATATTATATTGATAATATAGTTATTCCTGAATTACAATTATTAAATAAAGAAATAAATTTTAACATTAGTATTATCATAAATAAACAAATATTTCAAAGGATAAAAAATTGCATTAGAAATCTAAAATAACATACTAAAAACAACTTCAGCAAGACCAAATCAATTTCTAACAAAAAAAAATTAGTTCAATCTGATAAAGAAAATAATAATTATTAAAAACGTCACAAACATTAACTCTTAAATTCAAGAATTGTTATTATTGGACAGTTTTTCTTATACACACACACACACACACACACACACACACACACACACACATATATATATATATATATTTTAAATAATTTTTTGAAACGAGTGATAAGGAGGAAGTTTGGTTACACACACACACACACACACACACACACACACACACACACACACACACACACACACACACACACACACACACACACACACACACACACACACACACACACACACACACACACACACACACACACACACACACACACACACACACACACACACACACACACACACACACACACACACACACACACACACACACACACACACACACACACACACACACACACACACACACACACACACACACACACACACACACACACACACACACACACACACACACACACACACACACACACACACACACACACACACACACACACACACACACACACACACACACACACACACACACACACACACACACACACACACACACACACACACACACACACACACACACACACACACACACACACACACACACACACACACACACACACACACACACACACACACACACACACACACACACACACACACACACACACACACACACACACACACACACACACACACACACACACACACACACACACACACACACACACACACACACACACACACACACACACACACACACACACACACACACACACACACACACACACACACACACACACACACACACACACACACACACACACACACACACACACACACACACACACACACACACACACACACACACACACACACACACACACACACACACACACACACACACACACNAAAAAAAAAAAAAAAAAAAAAAAAAAAAAAAAAAAAAAAAAAAAAAAAAAAAAAAAACTACTACTCAGTAAAGCTCAGTCTGCCATCTGACGGAAACTCTTCTTGAAGACAGGCCGTTAGATTGTGACTAATTAGTGCTAATGGGGTAATATAATATAAATAAAAATCATTTACCTATGACTTTTTTCTAATTCATAATTGTTCATTTTAAGTGCTTTAAATAAAGAAGCTACTAGTCAAGTAGATTCTTGAATCAAGCAGGATTTCTGAAAAAGAAAGTCGAATAATTTAACACAATAAATCAGAATTTTTATATTATATGTTTTCCTTTAAATGTTTAAACAAGAATGTGACGCGAGGAATCCGCATAATAGCCCGAAATAATATATATAGGCCTATATGAGTTGATGGCATGCAAAAAAAGTGAATTATCCCAGAGCGAGCTTCATGGGATTCCTGGGGGGACATGAAAAGTTAGAAATGTGGCAGTAAGAAAGGTATGGGCCCCATACGTCATGGAGGGAGACATAGGCTCGTGCAGTAATTTTCCAGCTATTAGTGGAGTACTCTCCCATTCCTTCGACCGCCGATTTAGGTTATGTTCCCTGGAAAGTCCTGAGGGAACAGATCCAGCTCCTGAAGGAAAATGGTGAACAGTTCAGAACGAATATAAAAGATGGTTCCCTTTTCAGATTCAGTTCACTATTGGTAAAGAATATTAGTTATCAACAAATTCACATCATATTTCATGTGAAATAAAGTGGTTGCTCCTTCTTATGCTCTATAGGATCAGAGGTAAATATATTTACCGGTTTTTAATTCCGCACATTTTCCAAAGATGAAGGTCAATATCCGGGAGTCCGATATCATTTTACCAATGACTCTGATTGGGCAAGGCTAAAACATTTGAATCTACAATAAAAATAATCAAAAATTCCTTCCATTTTCACAAACAACACTTAAGTAAAACTAAAAAGCATTGAGAAATTGTATATGCATTTGTTATAATGAGAGTATTACTGATTATATATAGAAACTAGGAAAATGCCTCAGGAGAGATTTTGTGCGCTTAGTTAGACAGCAAAGACTTATATATGATTTTTAAAGAGTGTTGTTTTTTAGAAACAGGTTCCTGCTCCAAAACCCCGCTAACCGTTAAACTCCTGTGATTTTCTGTAGGGTTTTAAATGTGTGGTCACCTGTAGACTGACGGAGCTGATCTATCAGCCCAGGGGCCGTGCAATTTTCTATTCTCAGGGCAAAGCTAAATCAGCAACACTCTACTGAGAAGGGAATACTCTAGCCTCCTGCAAAACCCGCGACAACAGCGCACCCAAGTGACGAACATTGGAAATAATAATTTAAGACAAAAATGCATAGGGCTGGGATCGAATCCAATATTCACAAGGTGTGGGTATAGTGGGTATTTATATTTAAACACATCCCTGGTGTTTAAATATAAATACCCATTAAATAAAATGTATGAAATATTTAAGTAAAATATTACTAAAACTAGGAAAAATAAATAATTTTATTACGCCAGCCAAAGTGTAACATGAGTAAAAGATAGTTCTTTGAAATCGATTCGGCAGGGCTACAAAGGGGTAAAAATTGTGAGTTACGATTTTAAATTCCTCCCCTAGTGTGCGTTCTTCGTAAAATCAAAAGAAAAATTAATGACATTAAGTATATATATATATAGGTCACACGAACCTTACTCATATACATCTAATTAACAAAGATCTGCCGCCTAAGTGTAATACCTGCCAAGTTCACCTAACAATCCAGCACATCATAGAGGTTTGCCCAGTTTATCAGAATNTATTTTCTTAATGATTATAATACTGGGGGATAAGCTTCACTTGTGACTGATGACTGATCTCGTGTCCTGGTGTCCTGGAGGATATTAATATTACTATACAGCTTTATGATCCGGAGATTATAGCTAGCAGCGATAAGCAAAGCAGTACTCATTACGTCTCTACTACGGTCATTTATAGTCAATCCAGAGCCCCACAATTAATTTAATGTCCTTAAACTAGTACCTTGAGCGATTTTATCTACAACAGTGAATCTATAGGTGGAAGGTTATGAACAAACATAACCTACAATCTTGAGAATTCCTCGCAGATACTCCAGTTAATTCTTCTTTTTTTTCCTCTCTAACACATTTAATACTACACCCAGTAAGACATGCTTATGCCCGTAATACATCTATTTATGCATAATTACACCAGGTGAGATTCAGACTGCAAGTTGCTCAGTCCTGTCACGATTTCTACTATTTTAAATTGTCTTCTGATAATGAAGAATCAACATTTTCAAATAAGAACCTCCACCTATCTAAATCCGGTTAAACAAATCAATTCTATTTGCTCTTATTATTGAATCAATATTGATTTAATTGGCCGTTTGTCGAAAGTAACCAACAGCTGGCTATTAAGACAGTTACGTTTTATCTTATTCGCGTATACTATATTATTATTTATTTGTACTCGATAGATCTTGTTTTTCAAGAAGAACATATATAACTCTTTGCTTATAAATTTGCGATATTGGTATGTGTGGGTATAAACACATACTCTTTTGGAGAAAGGAATTAAATTAAACTTTTCTTCAATATTACAATTTATATATATGGTAGTAATATATATATTATATACTAAGATGAGGGAAGTTACTAGTACATTAAAACTTATGCAAAGGCTTCGTATACTGAGGAAATGACAATGCCGGTTAATCTCATTGAAGATGGGGAAGAAATTTTTTTTTTTTTTATTCATCTTTATTTATGGATAAGGCTGGCTCTACTCTAGGACGATGTGAAGAGATATGGCCTCTGAACCCTATTAGTTACATTCTTAAAGTCTCCTAGACAGTATTTGGCAAAAATTTATGACATATAAGAATTTGCAAGAACATGCATTGCAGCTAAAATAGAGTGGTGGGACGCAGGGATAGCTCAGGGGATCCGTACGGATCTCGCAATCCTGACGCCGCGGGTTCAAATCCCGCCCAGGTCAATCTTTTATTTATAATATAGAAGGTTGTCCTGAGCCATGGGTGTTTAAAATAGGGTGGCAACCTGTAGATAGCCCCTCCCTCCAATGACCCTAAGTGGTTGCAAGCGAGGCTAACACAGAAAAAAAAAAAATGCCTTATTTCATAAAGCAGCTAGTTTTATTTTACGACACGGGATAGCTGGTTGAACTTCTTACCATCTGAGGGATGCCTGTACCTCTGGAACAGGGCTCGAGCTTGACTCTTAGCCAGTATGAGGTTTTTAATGGAATCAGGGAGGGGCTTCGTTGAATTAAAGTGGAGTGGGTGCAGGTGGGTTTCAAGATTGCCTTCCAAAAACATTGCTGAATCATGGTAGTAAAGAACTGAACACCCATCCAGCTCTTCAGAGGTTTTTAAGGGGATTCTAAAGTCAAGCGNTACCACCTGATTGTACATCCATTTAATAATAACATCTTTCATAACTGTAACAATTCAAGGGATTTTACTTTTCGGTCTTCCTAACGACTTGAGTAGGGCTTCAACCCTACAAATTGGTTGACAAATATTTTCTTTTTAAAGCGCATTTGTAATAATCTTTTATAATAACACTGGGGAATAATTTGAAACTCAATTTATGTTGAATTAGATGCTTTAGCTGTTTTCTATAGAATTAGACATGCTAGTTTCAAAACTGTTTTTAGTTTTCTTCTGTCACGTTAAGTTCGGTTTCTATGTGGGTAGGACGATGTGAAGAGATATGGCCTCTGAACCCTATTAGTTACATTCTTAAAGTCTTTTATAATATTAGTTTGTCCTCAGAATATTAACTATTACTTTAGCTCGATTTAGCTATTAACAATTTTAGAAATAATGATCCTTTGTAGAAAGAACAATGTAAGTTATTTAATTTGAGTTATAACTTTAATTCTTACAAATTTGGGCATTAGCTGAAAACGGTTTTATCCTAGTACTAACAGGAATATCTGGATAGCGGATGTTGATGATGTGTACTTAAGAAATAATAAGTTTAGCCAAGCACTACTTCAGAAGAATAAAGTAAACCTGGCTTGAGTCAAACTTTGCTCATGATTTGGCAACTATTGGTAACAATTTTTATTTATAATCAAGAAATTAATAAATACTATGAAGCCGGTACCTACTCAACTAATACAATAAATGCAAGGGAATGAATGCTAACAATTTGCACCTCAGAGACAAGCCAGATAATTCATTAAATTCTCCGCACTCCAGATAATTTTATCTATTCCCTTGAATATTGTATAAAATTAATGTGGGCTTAAATACCACAACAAATATATTATTTATAAAAAAAAACACGGGAGTCTAATAAATAGCTTACAATATTTACGATATATTCGACTTTCTCGGTGGTTTAGACACCCAGTAAAGTGCGGGGAATTTAATTACTTATCTGGCTAGTCTTGGTGGTGTAAATGGTTAGCATACCAGCCCGGCAAGCTGAAGATCAGGGTTCGTTGTTCCTGCTGAGACAATACGATTTTTTAAAAATTCTATTCCTTTGCATTTATTGTATAAAACAAATGTGAGCAAATTAAATATAAAAACTTATTATATATATATATGTGTGTGTGTGTGTGTGTGTGTATTGGGGTGATTGTAAGGATATAGTCTGAGAAAATTTGATTAAAATTTAAATCCGGTAACTGGTTGATGCAATTATCATTTTTGCGGTTAGTGCAGACAGTGATTATGGAGTAAACATGGTTCTTTCATTTAAATTCCTCTCACATAAACGACAAGTATGTTATCGTTAATTGTTACTCTCCTTCTGACAAATAGGAAATTTATTAGCTAGTTGTTTATAATTGCACATGCAGTTGCGTGGCACGAGGCGTCTTGCAAACACTTATTCGAATGCAGCGCACGAATACCAACAAGGAAACGGTAGAAAATATGAGAGGTAAGTTTGTTGAGGGATAACGCTCTATAAATCTCAGAAACTATTAATTGTTTTTGTTATCCTGCAAAAAAAAAACAACAAAAAAACAAATTCTAAACTAATTGTGAAGAGAATGACAGTCAAAGATACTCAAGCCTAGTGTACATTTGTTAAAATTTTATTAAATTACATTCTATTATGATACACTAATAATAAGAAAAAACATTAGCCATAATCAGTTTGGTCTTCTTCTACGTCCTCCCCCACTTTTAATAAACAATTAATAATTTTTAATTTATGGAAACCAGACCTAAATAACTTATTTATTATACTTTAATTTTTGTTTTGTATTGTTGACTAGAGATAGATAGAAAGATAATGTCCTTTATTTTGTTAGAGATTAAATTGATGACCAAGACTTTATTCATGGTCTATCGTTTGCCTTATTTTATTGACTATATTTGTAATAAAATTGAATTTTTCACCTATTGCCTTTTATACTTTTTCTCCCGTTACGCTAATAATAAAGTATATATATATAAGTTTTGGTTTCTCTTTCTGGAGTTTGGTTTCTTCATTTCAAATATTTACAAATAAACAGTTGCAATAACTTGCTATATTTTTTTTTTCAAAAGTCGCGTAACGGTATCAATGTAGATAACATCGCGTTTCTTTGAGGTAAATCCGCAGATTTCTTTTTGGAAAAAAGAAAAAGAAAATCAGAGTAATGTGCCGGTCAGGGTGATCTTGCTGGCATGTGTGTTGGGCAGTAGAGGAGTATAAGGCCTTTTTTTTTTCATATGTCCTACGTTTTTATTTATTTATATTTTTTTTTCATTTATTTTTTAGTATCTCATACACTTTTCTTCTTATGAAATACAATACGTTGTTAACCTTCCCAAAATGCAATGCATGGACATTGTCGATATTGTCTTCCCTGGGTCACTGGTGTTTTCCTTTATTTTGGGCAGTGATGACGAAAAAACAAACACGAAACGGGAGCTTACGGCGAAATGAAAGAAGTAGGGGATGGCATAGTTATCGGATTGGCTCCACATATTTTCTGCACATATCGGATCGAATTCCTAAATCAAGATGTAATTATTAGTGTTATTCTTGGGGGGGGGGGGAGCTAGTTAATATTGAGATTACATGTTAGCGAGAGAGCTTGAGTGCAGTGTAAGTGCCGTGGGAACACACGACGTCATTATTAAATCTCAATTCAAAATGTAAATGTGCTGTATGGGCGTAGGCCTGCTTCGAATTAACTGCAACTGTTGTTGGCTATGATCCTCAGAGAAATCACACTACTCAAGGTTGTACCACGATGCCATATTTTTTTTGTTTTTGTAATTCGTTCATTGCCGATCCTACTAGAAGAGAAATAATTTCGCCATCCAATGGCGGCGCAGAATTAAGCTGACTTCCAAAATTGCATTAAAAATGTGAATGACATAGATAATAGATTCATCTGGACTCAAAAACCGAGACAATGATTAGAATAGTATGTCTCTAGGCCGACTGGGTGGGGGGATGAATGAAGGATGAAACTCAACCCTTCATTCATTCTCTAATATCATTCCTGTTATGTACCTTTGGTAAAAATTTATACAATATAAATAGTAAAATAGAATATAATTTTATTCTTGCTGTAAGTCTTTAATAATAATGATATTGAGGAATTATTTATTTACTATGCTTCAAAACCTCCTGGACAGTATCTGGCAAAAATATATGACGTATAACAAGTTGCAAGAACAGGCATTGCAGCTCAAATAGAGTGGGTGATCCATACCCACGAAGATATAGAAATTATTTCTATTTCCTTAATAGAAATTATTTGTAAAGCTACATCCATTTAATAATAACATTTTTCCTAACTATAACAATTCATGGGATTTTACTTTTTGGTCTCCCTAAAGACTTGAGTTGGGCTTCAACCCTACAAATTGGTTGACAAATATTTTCTTTTTAAAGCGCATTTGTAATAATCTTTTATAATAACACTGGGGAATAATTTGAAACTCAATTTATGTTGAATTAGATGCTTTAGCTGTTTTCTATAGAATTAGACATGCTAGTTTCAAAACTGTTTTTAGTTTTCTTCTGTCACGTTAAGTTCGGTTTCTATGTGGGTAGGACGATGTGAAGAGATATGGCCTCTGAACCCTATTAGTTACATTCTTAAAGTCTTTTATAATATTAGTTTGTCCTCAGAATATTAACTATTACTTTAGCTCGATTTAGCTATTAACAATTTTAGAAATAATGATCCTTTGTAGAAAGAACAATGTAAGTTATTTAATTTGAGTTATAACTTTAATTCTTACAAATTTGGGCATTAGCTGAAAACGGTTTTATCCTAGTACTAACAGGAATATCTGGATAGCGGATGTTGATGATGTGTACTTAAGAAATAATAAGTTTAGCCAAGCACTACTTCAGAAGAATAAAGTAAACCTGGCTTGAGTCAAACTTTGCTCATGATTTGGCAACTATTGGTAACAATTTTTATTTATAATCAAGAAATTAATAAATACTATGAAGCCGGTACCTACTCAACTAATACAATAAATGCAAGGGAATGAATGCTAACAATTTGCACCTCAGAGACAAGCCAGATAATTCATTAAATTCTCCGCACTCTAGATAATTTTATCTATTCCCTTGAATATTGTATAAAATTAATGTGGGCTTAAATACCACAACAAATATATTATTTATAAAAATCAACANACCCTACAAATTGGTTGACATATTTTCTTTTTAAAGCGCATTTGTAATAATCTTTTATAATAACACTGGGGAATAATTTGAAACTCAATTTTTCAATTTTTTTCAATGTTGAATGAGATGTTTTAGTTTTTTTCTATTGAATTAGATATGCTAGTTTCAAAACTGTTTATAGTTTTCTTCTATCAAGTTACGCTCGGTTTCTATGTGGATGGGGCGCATGCTGGTCTAGACCTGCCTGTTTAGTTACGTCTGATATACTGTGGTGAAACGTTGTGTGTCGGTAACCAATATTTAGTATTTCGTTACGGTAGTGTACACAACTACAGAGTGTGTTTGAACTGAAACCTTTCCTTATGGCAACCTCTGCTCCTACACGTCGAAAGTACGACAACGGCCTCGATTTATTTTGTTCAACTGCAGTTGAATACAGACAGTGACAGTGAACACATGTATTCGGCCAAGAAGTTGGACAATGTCCGAAAGCGCTCGGCAACAGAAGATGGTTTGCAGAAACCAATGAAGACGGATAATAGAAGGTATGATAGTAATAATGAGGATGTTAGTGGCAATCATTTGGTATCCGTTACAAGTTTTTCCCTTTAGCAATAAATTCCTCCTCCTATAACTTACAATAGGAGTATCCCCAATATTAAATTTAGCTTACATATTTCCTGCAGAACCTCAACAATTTCCATTAATGGTCGTCGGATTTTTTTTTTTTTTCACGTCTCTTTATTTTTGTAGAATTTTTATAGGTTATAGAAATGCTATTCACTTAAATATATATCTTTAGCTCACTGTGAATAGCTTGATTTTCTTTGAAATATCCTAAAATTGGTACGAAGGAGCAGTCCATTTTGAAAGTTGCCCATTGGCTCAGTTTTCTTGTCTTATACACGCTTGGCTACACTCAACTTCCTGTGGTGGCCATCTTCTTCTTCCCCTCCACTCTTCTAGGACTGAGGGTATTTTAAAGTCTCGCGCATTTTAGCAGATTTGTTTTTTTAGAATTAGAATATTTATATATATTATTATTTCCCTCTATTGTTTCCGTAATTTTAAAAATAAAGTAATTTTAATTCCTTTTTTGCGCTTCTCACTTCCACACTATTGTATTAGTTAAAGATTCGTTATGGGTGAGGGTGGAGAACATGGCGAGAGAGGGACGAAATTAAAAATAATTATCTATGTCTGTGCCTATGTCTTGATCACAGTATTACTATACTTACCTAGCATTAATATTAAATAATGGTTTTAAGTATAATATATATTTGGTAAGATATAACGTAAGCAGGGCGGGTCGTCTTTTTAAAACAGAAAACCAAATTAAGAATTTGGGCTACATTTCGATGATTGTCCATAACTTACTGGTTATTCATTACTGGCTTTGTTGGCGTATACGTGTAAGTTTTAATTAACATTACGTTGATCGATTTTTTTTTGTTTCTTTTGAAGAGGGGATATTTAAGATTGTAGTCATTCGGATTGAACCATTTTCCAAACCTGCTATGTTTAAAAAGGTCCTGCATGACGATAGTTTTTTTTTCAGGATATTTAGACACATATGTTTATGTACAATTTTATCGCAGGTCAAACGAAAAGGTGCGTGATATGTATCAGTGATTATTAAAATTCTTTAAAAGTCACAAAATTATCATTATTTCTGAAGATAATTGTGACCTAATTACAACAAAATAAAGCATTAATTCTTCTATGTGAATACTTCACTAGGCTTGGACTAAGGCATTTCATATTGGAAAAGTAAAAGCAAGATTCGATCAATGATGGGACAAAAAATAGTAATTTTCTAGACTTTATAAGTTATTCTTAAAAAAAAACAAAAAAAAAAAACACTTCTTACCAATCCCTAAAGTTTTGCCATTTGAGTAATAATTTAATTTTTTCTTCCTCTAAATCTCTCCTTCAACTTGTATTCGATTTCAGCACAAAATTACTTCAAATTCAAAGCATCCAATAGGAAGCCTAAATATAGAATTTGGTATTATTATAAAAATCTGGTAATTTACCTAAATTTTGAAGCTATATTTCTAAATATTTTTCTTTAAATATGTTTAATGTGTCCTAAAATATGTATTGAAAATACATTTTAAATNAAATTCAAAGCATCCAATAGGAAGCCTAAATATATACTTCTTACCAATCCCCAAAGTTTTGCCATATGAGTAATAATTTAATTTTTTCTTTCTCTAAATCTCTCCTTCAACTTGTATTCGATTTCAGCACAAAATGACTTCAAATTCAAAGCATCCATTAGAAAGCCTAAATACAGAATTTGGTATTATTATAAAAATCTGGTAATTTACCTAAATTTTGAAGCTATATTTCTAAATATTTTTCTTTAAATATGTTTAATGTGTCCTAAAATATGTATTGAAAATACATTTTAAATTTAGCAAGTTCTTTTATTGGTTAGATAATTCTAACACTCACGAAAAAATGGACAATTTTTCAATTAAATTCCTCTTCTTCCCCACCCTCCTCCCCATCCCTCTCTCTAGCTCCCACCAACCGATTTCAGCCAATAAAAAACTCAGTTATAAAAAACAGTTTTCATTTATAAATATTAATTTAGTCGTGGTTTATTATCCCACGTAAATTTTAAACAATTTATGTGAGGGAATAGAATAAAAAATCTATCTAGGGCTAGAACTTGGATCTGCTGCTTTCCGGGCCATGAAGCTCTTTAGCTACTTCATACCTTCTGGAAGGTTTCCTCCTCAGGGTAAGTCGGTCGTAGCCAAGTCCCGCAAGTACCGTCGTCCAAGCTCATCTTAATTCAGCTTATGCCTGGAAGAGGAGCCGAGATGAAAGTAGCCGATGTGAACAAGAGGCAGTGTCATCCCACATACCTTACTAATAACTATACCACTGCCTCCTTAACATACAATAGGTACGTACTACAGAATCGGTACTCCGAGGACCGACTCTCAAATTAGCCCTTGTGACTCCACCCTTGCTCTGGAGTCCTTCTGGAGGGAGCTTTGTGCCGCCCTCCAGAACCCTCACCTATAACTCTTTTTAGAAGAAATATAAGAACCATCTCTTGGTGTACATTTACAATGTACAAATAAGTATACTATTTGATAAATGAAATTCAATCTGAATATAGTGAATGATAATGGACTACTCATCTCCTTTGACCAATGATGAATGGAAACTGTCAGATTTACTTCATGTAAGTGGCACTACCAGAGACCTCATTAAGTTTGAATGGAAATCAACATTTTGAATTGAAATTTTATTAATACTTATTTATTCATTTTTTACCTGAATGAAAAGTAGCACGCTGTTTTAAAAATATTTGGTGGTGGGAAAGTAAATTATCGTTATCTATTATAATTATTTATTTTTAAGTATGATACAGAGGTTGTGTTATAATTAGTTTTATTGGCAACCGGTTTCGATGTTAACATATTATCATTAGTCACCTAAGTGCAAATCATATAAAGTATAAAATCATGACGGATTATCACTATCTTTGTTGTCTTATTAAGACAACAATTACTTAATGTGTAAAGGGAGACCATCTTACAACACTCTGATCTTGATTAGTTAAAACTTTAATTTTCTAAAATTTATATTCTTCTTATTTCTTACTAAAGAAGATACATCAGAATGTAACAATAACTGTTAATAAAATTGATGTCCCAATTAGAGACTAATGGTCCAAGATCTGGGTAAATTAGGTTGCCAACGAAGTCTCCTTAATAGTACTCACTTTAATATTTTACTTCCAATACGAACTTTAGACATCTTGAAAGAAAAAAACGGAAAGTTGCAGACCAGGAAGCTGGCTGCTCTGGCATACTGTCGAAAAATGATTGTGTGTCTTCTGATTCAAATTAAATTATTTCCAAAAAAGATGTGGCCATGCTGTCTCCTTTGGAAATAAAATATTATTTTTATTAGTAAATTTGAAATCGGTACGTACACATGGAAATGTATTGTTAAAGACTAGAGAGGCATATTACGAGAGGACCAGAACTTTACGGGAAAGGGTCAATTGAAGGATGTAACTGCTTCCTTGCTTTAGAAAACGAAATTAGAGATATGCAGAAATAAATATTAGATTATTCTAGACCTGCCTCGCCCCTTCCTTAAAGTTATAAAAGCAGCTCGCCAGCGACCCCACAGTCAGTGTTAAGTTAGTGTTACTCAGTTTCCATGTCAGATCGCCTGTTCAGCTTGTCTAGCTGGTCGTGGTTTTTGCAGTGCCAGTAACAGTAAAGTGATAAATGACAGTAATTATCAAGTTGTTTTGAGACACCCATTTAAATAAGCACATTTAATTAACTTTTCTATTCATTTATTCATTAGTTAGTAAGGATAGTAGGTTCGATTGTTATCTGAAAAATATATGCGTTTTGATTTGTAATAATAAATTATATTATATTTATTTCGGTTCTTAATTATTACAGACCCGTAGTTATTAACCAGATATANTTCTCACTCATGCAGGGCCAGAGATCCCCGAAAATTTTGCTCCTTATGATATTTTTTTGTGTGTGTGCACTGCACTCTCTATCCTACCTGTTCTTGATTGCTACATATCGTAGCCGCAAGTGTTTCATTTTCTGTATATTCTTTCTATATATATATTATAGGCAGCTATAATCAATAGCATTGTCAATTTAACATTATTCACCTAGGTGTTTTGAGTAAACTTTAACTACAAAAAGATAACAATAATAGATGTAGAAATATACCTTATTTAACTAAAGGCTCTTTATTCATGAGATATCAGCACAGGTTGCCTCCTGAATGACACAGAAGACCATTTTCGTTTGGGATACTATGATCCAAGCGCGAGGATCGGTTAGATAGCGGTAAGCCTGATTGGGACACCCGCTGATAAGGAGGGTCCATGTTTGGGTGCGTGCCGCTCGCCAGATTATCTCAGCGGTCTCGCCGGCCGTAGCTCGTTCTAATTACAGAGATAGCCCTGTGGGACGGGCGGCGCGGGCGTTTGAAGCCGAGTCCGTGCCGAGTGATTTCCCATGTCCAGACGAGCGGTCCGACGGGATATCACCTCCAAGCTGCTGGAGCGGGTGACGTTACCCCAAAGGAAGATGTCTGTCGAAATGTCATAGCTACAAGGGAAAACTACATGGCCATGTGAAATGTACATATTTTTTCCCATCAGATGGCCCCGATGGTATCTCTGGTTCGGGGATGCTGCATCCCATTGGACATTCCGAAGCCAACAAATATGCTGTCTAGCAGCTATGGAAAAGTGTAGATTAGTGAGATAATATCTCTGAAATGTATCTTTAAAAACAGCTAAAAGGAATAAATTTAATTTTTTCCCGGTTACTTGAGCTAGTCAGTATATATCTGTACATAAACACAAGTGGTTATAGCTGCAGGGAGTCCATTCATATTGATTGCAATCAGGAATTTTTGCATCGATGTTGAATATACATAAATACATAGTTTGCCGCTCTTCTTTCGTAATTTAAAGATGACGTCACTGCTACTGTACCAGCCTAACCTAAGCAGATTTTTCACAACTCATTAAATAATATAAGAGTGAATGACTGAATCGATCTTTAAAGCCACAAATGAAAACAATGAGAAAAATAAGTGTAGGGTCTTTGTTATTGGTATAAATGAAATATAAAGGATTGTTCAAAAGGAGAGTTTGTTGACCGTAGATATTATTCTTAGATGATTTTAGTTGGGGTTCGGTCAAGGTTGATCCAAAAAAGTACAAATTTAAAAAAATGTATTTTTTAATAAAGGATTATCTGCCAACGTTTCGGCTTACATTGTAATGTTAGCCCGAATTAATTTGGGCTATCATGAAGATGAGAGAGGACGTCCTGTCCCTAAGTTCACATTTCCATGACTGGAACCTAGGGACGGGACGTTCCCTCTCGTCTTGATATTTTTTAAAAACACAATTTTTTAAATTTGTATTTTTTTGGATCTACCTTGACCGAACCCCAACAAAAAACATCTAAGGAAGTGTAAAGGATTGTGGACTGTAGGGCAGATTGATAAAAATTGTTGGGGGGACAATTCAGAACAAGAATTTAAAAATTTACTTACCATAATTTTTAGTGCTTCTTCGATCGTCGGCATTTTATTTGGTTTCAAAAAACAGGGTTCAGAGCTCTCCCCAAATTCCACAGAAAGAAACGGACCATGTCTGGCTCGAAGATTTCTGTGAAAATCTGTAAATCCTCTAATTCCTTAAAATGCCGTAAATAATTTATTTCGCGAAATTTGACAACTAATGTTTGAAAAATTTCGATAATTTGAACCACTTTTGGAAACAATTCAATTTAAAATAAGAAAGTAACAAGTTATTTTAGTGTGAGGGCACAACGGCATAGGTCGTTACAGGTTGGAGGCAGTAGCTAGAATAAGTGAATGGTCACATAATAGTAGGGGGTAGACCGTGTTGAAAATGGTGCACAATGAGTTGTGGAAGGGCATTGCCGCGCGCAGAATCACTAACAAACTCACTTCCACACACTCATAAGCATAAATTTCGCGTTTGAAGTGATATTTTAATAAGAGCTTTAAAAATAAGCGGAACTTAAAGATTGTAGAAGAAAAAGAGAGCTAGAGGGAGGAGTGATGCTCATTCATTTTCATCCTAAAGTACATTCATTAAGAAGCGTTTAAATAGAATATTTAAGGAATTAGAGGGTTACATTGTGTGTTCTCAAAATTTAAGACACATTCTTTCACTATACATAACAAAAGGGAGTGAATGTGTGTTACATTTTGAGTTAACGAAATTTCGAACACCTTCTATGTAGGAATAGGTTTCCCAAGAGTAATTTTATAGTAAATCTACTCAAATGACCCATTTTTAAAAACAATACTATATAATTTTAAAAATATTATTCTGGGTAAAGTTTTGAATGCAACTTAATAAATGAATGTGTTCGGACTATGTAATATACAGCTATGCCGTTAAATGATTAAAATAATCTGTTATTGTAGTATATTATGACATAACAGCAAAATATATTGTATTTCATAAAATTATCAAAAGTTTTACCATGATTTTTATTTAGAGTAAGGAATTTAGTTTTCAAAATTATGTTGTAATGATTTTAAAATTATAATTAATAATAAATATA
>KZ809443.1:6482-22038 GCA_000696205.2 Oncopeltus fasciatus
AAAAAAAAAAAAAAAAAAAAAAAAAAAAAAAAAAAAAAAAAAAAAAAAAAAAAAAAAGGTACAGGTATCTAATGAGAGTTTTTGCACAGGTATACAAGTATTTATTCTAACTTTATTACTTACAGCATTGTCGGGATGAAATATATAAGAGGCCGGTGAGTTATCAACAATAACAACTTTCTGAAGATCCCTTCCTAACCTGTTAAGATCTTTCACATAATTTCCTCGGTGGAAGACACAAGACTCCCGGAAAAGCCTACACCTAAATACGCCCCACCTATCAAGAAGGTCAGCAACAGGGTCAGCATACTGAAACAAAAATTCTATTATAAAATCTATTATTTTCATAACTTCTATATGGATATTAATATCTTATATATTTAAAATCTAAGCATTTTAAAATTAAGATAAATGGTACTGATTATCATGAAATTAGAAAAGTATATTGTGCCTTGCCTGTTGCTAGGAGATACTTGATTAAATATATGCATGATCAGAACAAACCAAAGGGGTAAAATTAAGGAATAAAATCAAAAGTAAAATAACTATAGCTATGAGATGACTACATCTATCAAACTCGAGTTTTCCCTTCTTGACAAACACTTTGAAAACTTTATTTCTGGTTCACACAGTTCTAATCATATCTCTAACATTTGAACCAAAAAAACAACAACAAAAAAACAAGGATTTTCTAATTCACATCAATTTTAAAATTGTATTAAATTTTCTATCATTTTTATATTATTTAAAATATTGAATCAGATTATAGACTATTGTGAAATTATTTGNAATATTAGGATATTATAGAATCGGACCTTTAAATACATGGTAAACTGTCTTCAAGTCTTCCAGAGTAAACATTTGCATCAGAGTGTGAAGTTAAACATTTAATTGGTCTGCAAATTGTTATGTTTGGGAGTCATCCTCATTCAACAAAAGTTCTAAATTATTCCTTTTTTTTTTGGGGGGGGGGGGCTAAGTTTGTTTTTTTTAAATAAAAAAACTGTAATGATCAACCTGAAAAATCAAAATTGTAATTCCACTTTCAAATACTTTTTTTTTTGTTTTGCATTTCAAGCAAGGCATACAGAATAAGAAAATTGAATGTAAAAATTTTGATATATATAGTACTCCATTTCTGAAAAAGAAGAAGAATTATAAATATATTTGTGTGAGATTAGAGCCTGATTTCTGAAGAGCTTCTTGATGACCTCTGTAAATTGCTAAAATAGTAATGCAGTAAGTAAATATAATTATTATTATATAATACAATATTTTAAACAGTTAGAAAGATAATTTATCATTAAATTAACAAAATATTATATAACTTTAAGTCTTTTTTTTTATCACTCTTTCTTTTACTTGGGACTCTTGGAGGGAGGGGCTATCTAAAGGTAGCCATTTTATTGTAAAACCCAGACATCTGGCTATTCTTTTTTATGTAAACCATCCCAGGGCAGAACTCGAACCCCAGTGCCAATTCAGGAATTTAAAAAAATACTATTTTAAAACATCCTGCCGGTATACATTTTTTTATTTATTTTAGTTAATTCTGTAAAATAACATATAATCTGTACTATAACTATGCACCATTATATAAGACCCACCCTTCCACAATTCCAGATTGATAGCCCTCAAAACCTCAACACAAAAAGCAAAATTGCAACATTTTACATTAGGCTAACGCTAACCATGTTGAAAGTACCAGGTATGCAAGTTTAAAATGTCGTTTTAATTCCAATAGAATGCGCTCTTAGCCTATTGAAGGATTTGCTTATCTCTAAACGCTATTTTGTTTGTTAGTCATTTGTTTACAAAAGTCAGTTGTTTTTAAGTCGTTTACGTGGACGTATCATACCTTTCTTTGGTGTTAAAAATGTCTAATTTTAAGCCAAATAAAGAGCATTTGCGGCATGTCATGATTTTCTTATTTAATCAAAAGAAAAAGGCATCTGAATGTCATCGAATTTTTGTTGAGACTTATGGCGATCTTGCTCCAACCGTCAAGACATGTGAACGTTGGTTTCAACGTTTCAAACGTGGTGATTTTGATGTTACTGATCAAAAACGAGAAAATCGACCAAATCGACTACGAGCTTCTCAAGCCCGGCGAAACAGTCAATACCGAGCGCTACCGACAACAAATGATCAATTTGAGTCACGCATTGATCGAAAAACGCCCAGAATGGGCTCACAGGCACGCCAAAGTCATTCTTCAGCATGATAACGCTCCTGCACATTCAGCCAGATTGACTAAGGAAACGATTTCTTCGCTTGGTTGGGAACTCCTACCCCACCCGCCGTATTCACCTGACCTGGCGCCTTCTGATTATCACCTCTTCTCATCGATGGGACACTCATTGGCGGAGCAACACTTCAACAATTTCGAAAACGTACGAAAATGGCTCGATGAATGGATTTCAAATAAAGATGAAGCATTCTTTTGGAATGGTATCCATATATTGCCCGAGAGATGGACAAAATGTGTAGAAAGCGAGGGCCAGTACTTTGAATAAAATATATTATACTTTTTTTTAAATTACTGTGTAAATATTTAAAAAAATAAACGACATTTTAAACTTGCATACCTCGTAGTACCTCAGGTAGAAAAATTTCTTCTACAATTTTTAAGACCCCTGACTGCCTGTTATTCTCAAGATATTATATTCCTCAGAAATTGTTGTATATGTTTCTCCCCAAGCAATGATATAATATTAGGATATTATAGAATCGGACCTTTAAATACATGGTAAACTGTCTTCAAGTCTTCCAGAGTAAACATTTGCATCAGAGTGTGAAGTTAAACATTTAATTGGTCTCAAGGAGTAATACACGGGAATAAATAAATAAGAATATTACTCATAATAAATATTTTACTTATAAATATTTTGACAAATAAAAAAAGTGGCCTGAGACAGCAAACAGTGAACTTCGGCTTCGTATTAAATCTTTATTTTAAAGGTGCGAGATTTTTCCACACAGAGTTGAATTAAGTTTTTAGTAATCTTCATAAGTTTTTGAATTTTGTGTAAGACGTAGTAGGTGTTGTGGTATTGGCGACACAGATATTGAGTCTCAGAGGACACAAAAAATAGGCTGGAAGTGTTTGTAACACACATTTTCACATTTGTAATGTGAAAAAGCAAGGAAGACCTCACCAGCTAGATTTACCCAGGAGGGTGATCTATTTACAGACATTCAGGAGGTGATGAGGGCTCTTTCAAGTGAGATAGGTGAAATAAAATGTGGTGTTGCTAGTGAGCTAGGAGAGCTTAAAGACTCTCTCAATAAAAAGTTTCTTAACGATAAAGAAAACAAGTTAGAAGCCTAGACAAAAGTTTTTGAGCAACTAGCACTTGAAATCAAGACACTGAAGTGAAGGGTGACAGAGCTGGAGGTGAGTCTGAATCACGCCAAACAGGAATTACTCTCCAGATCTATCAAAGTTCGAGGGGTACCGGTGCAAATTGGTGGAACTCCTGCTGTCTGGTGACTTGTATTGGCTCCAGTTTGGGAAAGATCGATCTAGAAGATATAGATATAGTGGAGTGACATTGCCAGCGAAGGGATGATCCTAGACCACCGGTTATCATAGTGAAATTCGTTCAGCAATCTATGCGGGACGAGGTTGTTAGATTGAGAAGAGTGAAGAGGGACATGACAACCCAGCACAATGGCTGGGAGGAGAATGATGCCCATCCCATCTATCTGAGTAAGAGCAAGAGCACCACCAATAAGAGGCTCTACTCCTTGGCACGCCAGAAGAAAAAGGAAGGCAAGCTGAAATATATGTGGTTCTCTGGTGGCCGGATCAAATGTCAACAGGATGACAGCCTGCCTGTGGTGTTTATCAACATTCCGAAAGAACTGGATACATTCGGATGAGCATGGGCTGTCTGGCGACATGAAGGTATTTATGGCAGTGGACAGGCATGCATTGGGCAAATTTCCTGTTTCTATATAACCTATAACCATGTAATACTTTTTATGTTAATTTTATTTAATCTTTCAATAATGATGTTTATTATTTTTTTATTTATTCTCCTAAGTAAGTTTTTTTTCATCAGTAATTGTGTGTTATTTATTTATCCATTTTTTTAAATGTCTTTATTCTTCAAGAAGTTTTACATTAATCATTCTCTGTTAAAGTTTTACTTCAGTTCTGGTAGCAATCCTGTCCTCCCCCCCCTCCTTTACCTATTCAAAGTTATCCATAATGACTAATGTACTAATATCCTGTCATGTTAATGCCCAATCCCTTTCTGCTCACTTCGAGGAATTTCTAGAATATTTCAATCAAAACTTTTTCCATTTCATTTCGGTTTGTGAAACCCTCTATTCCCCTTTCTGTCATATCCCTCCCTGATCATACACTCTTCCACCACGATCACGCAGAACCAACAAACTTTCTCTGAATGACAAAAAATCTCAGGCTATTGTTTTTGGGTCTAAATCCTTGCTTACATCACTCAGATTCCTTAAATCTCTATTCCTTCCCTCACAACTAATCAGCCACCCAATTTCCTTTCATTCCTCAGTCAAAAACCTTGGCATTATACAAGACCAAACACTTTTATAGACACCTCAAAGCGATTTCCTGTCGCAGTTTCTCCACTCTCCAACAATTTCCCCACCCTAGTCATCTCCTGCCTCGTAACATTCAGTCTCCTAGTATCTTCACTCATATTCCCCCATTTTGACTATGGTTGCGCTGTTTATGGGGGCCTCACTGGATGGACTCCACCTCAGAGGATGGGCTTAAGGTTCTGCTAAACTGTTTCATCAGGTTTGTCTTAGGTTCTCTGAGGAGCGCCCATGTTACAAAGTTGTACTCTGAGTTAGGATGGTTATAACCATCTTTCCATAGGCAATATTTCTTTAGTTCTCTTCTCTATCAAGTCATTTTTTCCCATTCCCCTCCCTACCTCTATGATCTTTTAACTTTCAAATCCTCCATACTTTCCCACCCCACTCGTTTTAGACATTCTGACTTTGATCATCCTCCTTACAAATCCGCTGCATTTAGTCGCTCCTTCCTCATCAGATCCTCCAGTCTCTGGAACTTGATCCCTCTAAATATTCATCACTCCTCCTCGCATGCATCCTTCAAATCCCAGCTATTTCAACATCTCCCTGTATAATTGAATATCAGGAACTGCTAAACTGTATCTTGTTTATGTTTCATTTTTTATTTTTTTTTTTTTAATCATAATTAACTGCTATTTTATTAGTTTTGAGTTTCATGGTTTTTTCTTGTGTAGCACTCATTTTCTTTTGTACATTTACTTTTATTATTATTGTATTATATTATTAGCCTATTGTTTATTTGTACTTTTTATTTCTATTGTAGCAGCTAGGTCAGAATCAGCTATTCTGTCAGCTGTGACCTCTTTGTTATTCAAGGGGACTTAAGTCCCAGAATAAATTTATTTTTCTTTCTTTTATTTGAATTTAATGAACTAAATAAAGAGGTTTATAAAAAAATGACTGTTTTTTAACAATATATTTGTATTATTATATCTTTGATATAAAATACAATTAATACACAGAGTATAGTCCATTGTTATCAACCACAAAAAGCCATCTGCTAGCCAATTGCTTGATCCCACGCAGGTACCATTCCTTGGAATGGCTGTCAAATAACTACATGGACTTCAATTTCAACTTATATAAAATTATCAAATTTTTCCTTTAAAGAAAATGGACCATGGACCAAAACAAGTATTAATCTGATTGGGCGAAGTCTGGACTATAGGTGGATGAGGTGGGAGTTTAAACTCATTAAGTCCTTTAAACTTTTATTTGGCTCAATGGGGAGTTTGAGGAAGAGCATTATCTTTTAGGAATAAAACTCCTTTCTGGCTGGTTAAAACAGAATAATGCTCAGACAACTTCATATTCAATCTTTCCACTTGTTCGCAGTAGAATTCAGAATTCATATAAGAACATGATAAATACACCCTCAAGATAAAGAAAATAAAAAATGCTAAGCATGGATTTTTTTTTTTTTTTTTTTTTTTAAATTGCCCCATTGCAAAAACTAAACGGTAGTAGATCTAGTCATTGCTTGGTATAAGGATTTTGCCCAATAAAATCTCTTTTAACTAAAGGTGACCTTCTGGTAAAATCGCATATCAGAAAAGTTTTTCAATTCATTTTTACAAATTTCTAACCTCTTTATGATTGCTGAGGAGCAAGTACATAAGAGACCAATCTACTGCTCTCCTTATAGGATCCATATGGAGAGTAGATAGTGATAGATAGCGACTAACAGTTACTTTCAACACAATACTCCCTGACAAGTGTAACTTTGTTTAATATACCTTGGGGTATATTAAATAACTAAACTGAGAGTCAAATGGATTATATTGGATATTTACATAACGGTCACCAGCCATGCAGCCATATACTATCAAAAACTGAACTGACAACTGCCGCCATGATCCACACACACACTAACAGACAGTGACTTGCTCTTAACAAAAATTAATTAAACAATAGCAAATACAATAATAATTAATAAAACATCAATTAAAGCGTAATTACATCAATATAATTGTGGACGGATTACACTTAACATTTCATAGGACATGATTTTTGTCTTAGAAACAAAAAACTAAATTGAGGCTTTTTTTTTTGTTGCTTTTTTTTTTTTACTAAAGGGATTATTAAGTATCGGTAAGTATTAAAATAGGATAAATATGTACAGTCCTTTGAAATCTTGAATTTGATGGAATGGTAATTTTTTATACACCTCTTTATTTTTTTAAATATAAAATTTATCAACTTAATAAAATTACAAGAAAACAAGAAAATATGTCATTTAAAAGAAAAATAAATTATAGGAAGTAATAAATAAATAAAAAGCATAGAACCTTGGCAAGACTGGCTGTGAATAATATACATTCATATAGCTCTCCCATGCGTTGAAGAAATTCATCAACATATGGCCTTTTCAGCACATAAACTTGATGAACAGTGCCATCGATTTCAACAGGTACAACAAAGTCTGCATTATTAATGGGCTAGAACAAATGGAAAATAAATGAGGTGAAACAAATTAGTACATAAATAAATGTCATTGTCAATTTTTAAATTGCTTATAAATAAATTATGTACTTTCAATGGCTTTGTTATACAATAACAGTATATGCAAAAATAAAATTAATTTCACAATATATTTAGTCAAGGTTAATCCAAAAAAAAAAAAAAAAATACTATTATAGCAAATGTATATTTTTTTTATCAACTTTGATTGAACCACAAGAAAAATTCCCTACTAATAATCTCTATGGTCAAAAACTCTCCATTTGTATATAATATATATTCCCAGTCAAAAATTATTAGCAATGGTGATGAAATATATACTAAATTCAGTCACTTCTCTCCAGTAATCATAGAGAAATATATGTGTCATTAGGACAGTGGAAGGGATGTGGATCTCAGGTAGATATTTGTTAATAAACAGGAAGACAGAATTTTATTCTTTTACAACTAAGATATATCCAATAACACCACCACTTATATCATTAAGGCATAAAAAGGTAATTTTTTTTTAAATTTTTAAGATTCTAAAAACACATGAATACATACACACATAGTGTGTGTGGGTATATAATATATATATATAGTCTCCTNTATATATATATAAACTATTTTCTTTTAAAAATGTAAAAATAATAAACATTAGATTAATTTGTGTGAGATAGAAATAAAGAGAATTGTTAATGAAAATAAAGAAACTGATTCTTAGAAGGAAAAATAAACATTTCTTAATATTGGGTGTGTGTACCATATACTCACAATAATAAGCAATATTGCTAGTCATTTTCCAACAACATTTATTGGTATCAGGAATAAGACTATTACCTTGAAGGATGAATGCACAAGGGTTTCATCTAGGTCAATGACCATACACTTCTTGTGCATATCCTGGTGCCTGACCGGGGGGAGAAGGAAGAGAGGAGAGCTGGGACTGTGTGGAGGCGAATACCGCCCACCATCGCCTGTCCCACTGCTCCCCTTGCTCCCATCCGAAGACCCGCCTCCAAAACAGCATAAGAGTGTTCTCAAAACTCCACCCCGGCCTCGTTTCTTCACACCTGCTAACCATAACACAACAAAATTTGAGCTAAAGAAAGGCATAGTACAAAATTATCAAACAAATGAATTTTAACACAAGAATAACATACTATTAAATATTCCTATAAAAGTATAAGACATTATATAAATATAATAAAACAAATTGAATTGGAAGAGTAATGAAAACAATATACTTAGAAACTAATTCTTGGAAGGCTGAGTTCACGGTCAACACCAATATAAAGAAAATTGAAAACATAATATACAATTAGGTCGTTTTTTCATATCTTAGATATTGGTTGACAATACTTTACCACTACAGAGTGTATATTTAGTCCTAAACTCGCTGATCCATTCTTGATGCCTGATAACTTAGCCTCTGACTTAACAACTACTAGAAACACTTTTATGACATACTAATTTAAATGGCTGCCTCTTCTTAGTAATAATAAAAACAGAAATTAATAAAATAATAAAACAATATAATTATGTGAATAATTAGACTAAATACTGGACACACAGAAAAATAAACAAATACGTAGTATAACAATTTCAAAGTGCAAATACCAATGGGGGTTATAGAGGGAGAGAGGGTTTAGAATATATGATTATTATATTCCTGAATTTGGAATTTTGAGGATTCTATGGATTAAAGTAATTATTAAATTAAAAAATAAGTAAATACAAATTATGAGTGATTTTTTACTGAAAATAAACCACACTGACATACAAAGAATTGGTGAGCTTAAGCAGATATTAATAAAGTATAAAAAAGTAAAAAAAACTTTTTGTTACCTCGATATCATCAGCTAAATGAAGTTTTGTAAGTTGGTTGATAAATTAAATCTAATCCAGCTGTTATGGATTCTAATTTTGTAATTGAACCTAACTATTTTTGGTTCGCAACATTTTTGAGAGATATTTTCAATCAGTGCATGTTTAGGTATGAAACCACTAGAAGGTTGCCACTCTTTAGAGCCAATTAAGATGTTTTATTGAGATAAATACAGGCCAAGTTACAGACAGAAATCAAAACATTTAAAACTATGAAAAAAATATTTAAGTAGAAATTACTCACTCTTAGGTATAAGACTTTTGTATAATGATATAAGAAATATATAAAAATTAGTCTAAAAACTCATTTACTTTTTTACCTCATGAAAAAAAAAAAAAAAAAAAAGAAAGAAAGAAAGTTAAATAAGACATATCAACATAAATTAGAGTACAGAGTAAAAACATTTATATGCTTTGAAAACAAATTTTATAAAGATATATTCCACATCTAAACCTAAACTTCATTTTTTCTAAACTTTTGCAATCCAACTTCTTCAACTTTATTTAAACTGAATGAAATCCCAAATTAATATATATTTTGTTCAGCTATTTTCAGTTAATTATTCAGTACAGTCATTTATTTTGAACATTTTCCAAAAAAAAATTCTTAATAATCTATAGTTATCATGGGGACTATAGCATTGATACTGAATCATTCACATATTTAAAATAGAAATGAAACATAACTATTCTTTTAAAAACCAAGTTTGGCCAAAATACTTTAGTCACTAAACTGACAAGGGACAGATAAATAGATAAAAAAAACTAATATTTGATAATTACAATCAAATATGGTTGATGAGTTGTACCATATATGTATATATACACATGCACACACACACATATATAGCCTGAGTAGAACAAGCGAGTGAGTAAAATACATGAAGTTTTATGGAATCAAAAACTGAGATATTTCATATAGTAATACCTGAAAATACTTCAATGCATCCAGGAAGATCCGAATGGGCCAAAAAGGTTTCATTAAAAATAGAAATATTCATACTTTTAGTCCTGCATTTCAAGTTTCAGTTTAAAACATGCAAATTTGTAATTTTCATTTAATACCAATGTTTATTAATTAAATTTGAGTATAACAAACATACTAAATGTACCTAAAAAGTTATAAACTATAACTGTAAAATCTAGCAATATTAATGCAAAGAATATGAGAAGTGTTACAGAATTTACGCATCAGTATACTATTTTGATCCTTCAAATGAGGTTTGTTTAAACTAATTAACATGCAATGCAGCCCTTAGAATTTTGTTTTAATTAGTTAATGGTTCTTGGAATGTAATCAAATAGAATTTTACAAATAAGATTTTTCTCTAATGAAATTATATTAACTCTTACAAAACATGGGAAGACTTTTAATCTTGTAGGAATAAAAGCAGGGAATATAAAATACTTTCAGGGAAGTACAAGGGGGGGGGGGGTTAAAATAGTTAGATTCATTTTTTTCCCCCTTAAAATAAACATAAGCGTTATACAAATCACTAGATCAAGGGCTATCAATAAATAATCATAAAAAAACAGAAATAGAGTAAGATTTTCCAAGAACTTTGGCACATTAATTGGCAAAGTAAATTGAGATAAGTCTATTTGTTTAAATAAAGAAAAAATATGTTTCACAGGATACCATAACCAAATTTCCTAAATATTTTTTTAAAAATAGTATCATTAAACTATGAAAAATTTATCAGAAAAATATGAGAATTTTTTTTTTATTAAAAGAAGCATTCATAATACTTTTTCAAATCAAAATTTGAGAAAAAAAATTGAATGTATTAATTAAGCATCCTTAAGATTTATGGTCTAGATGGGTTAAAAAAAGTTAACTTAGTTACTTGGTTAACCCACAACCTACAATAAATTAAGCTCTAGCAACTAGCTGACAGTTTGATGATACTGGGAAAAACCTCAACTGGTCTTTACTGAATTAAAATGACCATAATCTCCAGGGACAGGAAGATATTTCAATTTTGATCGATTAAGTTTTATATTTATAAGAATGAATAATGCAGAGACTTTGGGAGAAATAAATGTAATGTAACTGAATTATATCAAATAAATATTCATTTGGAGTTATTGATATTTTTAATAAGAAAATAATTAATGAATCTTTTTAAACAAATAAAATCCAAAAACGAGAAACTAAAACTAAAAAGCATCTGAAGTAGTTAATGATAAAATAAATCAAGAAACTTAAGCTAAACAGAACAAAATTGAATAATTTATTTAAGAATTTTATATTTATTAAAAACTCTAATATTTTCTGAAAAACAAATAACCTATTTTGATCCCTAGGTTTGCTACACCCAGTACTGTCTACAAATAAATGTTCATAATTCAAATGCACAGAAGATTTAACAATATTGAAAGCACAGTAAACATGTTAAAAATACTAATACAAAACAAGAGAATGCTTTTAGGTTAAGAAATAAACTCTTTAAAATTAAGATAAATCAATTAGAAACAGGCAGCTGACTCGAGGTAATTGTCTTGATAAGGATGTAATTTCCCCTTACTAGATAATAAACAGGGCTACAAAATATCAGAAACTGATAGTATACAATTCCTTGATTTTGCTTTACACAGACACAATTAAACTTCCCCTAGTACATTAAACATACACATATATAAAACTTTCCAAATACTCATCCAATTTTAGAATTACTACCTGCATATTATTTTAAATGTTAAATTATTATAAGATGGATCCTTTTTATGTTGAAGTATAAATGAATTTTCTTCATTTTTTTCATTTGTTAACAATAACTGGCATGTATTTTAATAACATTTGATGCTATTAGGTTTTAAGTGATTGTTAAGGGTCTAGATAATGTTTACTGTCTTAAAATTTGATCTGATTTTTTTTGGCAGTTTGGTAGCCAAAATTGAATTGATCAATACAACTGACAATTCTATAGAGTGTATTTATTTCTCCCTCCTTTGATTTAATACATGTTTCAGATGTGGCAAAGTTTTTATAGAACCATGAAATAGAATATAACAAAAAAAATTAATTCCTTTTAAGCTTTATGAGCACAAAGACAGTTTAATTAAATAACAAATAATAGTTATTATAATGAAATTGATTTAACAAAAACTAATAAGTTATATTTTCAATTTAAAAACATGAAATCAATCAAGATTTATAAATTATTTTATAAGTTACAGTGCAAATTTTAACAAAGTCAAAGCATGTAGAGAGACATTTTGTAAGATGCCCTTAACACAAAATTTTCATTTTATATTGATTAGTCAGGGTACGTATTTCATATTTTAGCTGGTAGTAGGAAGAGAGTAGCCAAAACACTTCTTCCTAATAATATATAATTTACTTATAGATGTATAACTCCCAATGGAATTTACAAATCATATTATTTGAAGTGGTTTTTCCACTTAATTGAACTTATGGTAAAGTTGAGTGGCAGACATCTAAAACTTTATTATTTAGTAAAATAAAATTAGCCAAAAGATTTTACTAATCATGTAAGTTAAGTTCAACTCGAATATTTAAAAATTAATTTGAAGTTTCTATAAATCAAAAATGAGCTCCCTAACATTTAGTTACCAGAATAAAATGTGCTACTTTAATTATAACATTTAAAAAAAAAAATGAAATATTTCTTCAGTCATTAAGAAAATTGTGAGAGTTTTATTATTGCATAAAATAAAATGGCGGCAATACCAGATTTTTTCCTTTATTCATTATGGCTTTTTTTCTAGTAGCTAAGAAAAAACTACAACAAAATTTGACATCAGTTTAAAATACAAATAATTAAAAACTTGATCTATTACTAGCTCTATGATGGTCAAGTTGTGTACTAGCATTCAAAGATTCGATGCTTAGCAAGATTAAATACATTGAGGTAAGTAAAAATAAAGAACACTAATAAAACAATTTTAATACTAGTCTTCTAGATTGGATCAAGATATGGTGAGACATAAATGGACAATAACTGGGAGAGCCATTTTACTTAGTAAAATGACTTGAATGTTAATAAAAATTCTTTCAATAAGCTTCTTTTCTTGAGGTTAAAATATGGTAAAAGGTGAGAAATTAACATTATTGTAAGCATTTTTTGGTCATTTTGACAAGGACAATATGAAATATTAACAATTGAGAAAAAAAAAAGTCAGCAATTTCAGAATTATTTCCTTATCTTCCTGCTTTCAATTTCAAACAAAAATAATAAAAAAATCCATATAAACCAGAATAGAGTTCTGTAGATATTCAAGCCCTATTATTGAAATTTTTCAAAATAAAAACTATTGCATTTCTCAGATAATTTAAATAATTTGCTACAAGTCTGGACAATTTTTAGTTAATATTATAATTTTCAGAACATCATCCCTATACCGAATTCTTTCAGATTAATATTATTAGCCCAATTGTAAAAATAACATTACACGAACAGGAAAGCAGTACTTATATTTTTATTAATATCTGAAATTTCATGCAATATTATGTGTATTCAGTTCTGAATCATGCAAAATATTAGCATACCTGAATTATTTAAGAATAATTTCAATAACATCCCAATTTTTTAATTAATTATACTTAATGAGCACAGAGAATAATAAGCATGGATCTATAGTTTCTTATTCTATTCTTAACGTGAATGAATGAAGCATTCATTTAACATAGAATTGAGAGAAAACCATCTTGTTCGACCCTGAATAAAGAACTAATAATTCATGTGTGGCCATGAATTAACAACTCAATTAGAGCTTTTTGTGGTTTTTGGTGATGTGAGAACATTAATTAAATATTAGAAATATGCTAGAGCTAAATTGTACCTTAAATCTTATCTGCATTTCACAATAATTATAGTGAACTAAATTTAATAGAATTAGATGTTTTTGTTGGGGTTCGGTTAAGGTAGATAAAAAAAAATAAAAAAAATATCTACGGTCAAAAAACTCTCCATTTGAATAAATTTAATAGTATTAAGAAATAATATTGTAAATTTTAATACTTTATCTTTTGACTATTCAAACTCTACATTAAACTTTTAAAACCTTATCAATACAGAATTTCTGAGAAGTTGAAGTTCTAGTCTTGAAGTAAATTTGTACTCTCTTTTTAAGAATTGGTTTAGCTAATTTGATCCTACAAGATAAAAGAAACAATGAGGGAAAAAAGTAAGGTCCCGAAAAAATGTTGTAGATTGGTGGGGACAGGGAAGTGATCTCAACCTTTTTACGTATATTTTTAATATCTTCCTTAATAGGAATTTTATATAATTAAAAATATATAAAATAACCAAAACATTTAATAATATTAATCATTCTGTGAAAACAATAACAAAGATGTAAACAATTTTAGGAGACCGCAAAACCTCCATCACCTTACTTAATTTCATTCAGTCATCCATGACTCAAATGCAGAATAACGGTTTTCCAGTATTTTGAGGGAGGCCTACTCAAACCTCATAATTATGTTCTTAAGAATATTCCATTCCTTTTGTTAATAACATTATAGAACATGAATTTTTGAAAGTTACATTGAACTCCTATTATTTCTTAAACAATATCCATAATTCTAGCTATAAAGGACATATCAACAATTATTTATTGATATATATAGGTCTTCCACTAATCTCCCCCTCTCCACCCTAATTGATACTAGCCTTTAACAAACAATAGATTACAAAAAAAAGATAAAATATAAAGGTTTGATGCTTTACACTTTTCAGAACCTTAATGTTTACCATTCTGGAAAAATTCATGAGAAAAGCCCATAAATTCCAAGTGTTTTGGTAATTTATAAGAGCTTTAGCAATTTCATCCTCATGAAAACTGGTGGCAAACCCTCTATATCATTCATAATATTCTCAGGGAGTTGAAGAGCATTGCTGTGCTGTACAATTTCATTCATAATTTAGTAATTTTTTAAAATGCTTTGGTCACATCTTGAAATAGTGCTAGAACTGCTAGCAGATTTCTGATGGTTAGGAAGAAGGTTCAGTCAAGAAAACATTAACAAATCGGAAAACAGTAATTTTTTTTTTTAAATTTATCAAGTTGAAAGTTCACTCAGGAAAATAGATCAATAAATCCTAAGAAAAATCTTGTTTTTGGTTTTTCAGAGGGTTAGTTTTGATGAAAATTAAGATCTTTTGTCTTAGTAGAAATACTAAGAATCTTAAGATATCATTATGCTCAAAGTTTCCTCAGGATTGAGTAAAAAATTAGCACATATATCCATTTTCTGAATTTAAATATAAATGATGAAAGCTAATTATTAATTAAGCTTAAAAGTTTTTATAGAAAGTTGTAAATCATTGTAAATAATCCTGCATTCAATATTTTAGAAGAGAACATCAATGAACGTTCCTATTAACACAGGAATGTGACACATTATATTATATTATATAAATGTAGCCACTTGAAATTATAGGGATAAGTATATAATAAGTTTATGAACTTTTTCTGATAAATTTCTTTAACTTTAATTCTTATTCTTCTAATTACATTTCTAATATAAATGTATTAACTCTAAAGGATTGACAAGTCATTTCAAACAAATGTAAAAAATGGCCTTGATATTATGGACAGTAACTTCAAATCAGTTTAAATTTATACAATATAAAATATTATTCACAAATAAAACAACAATTTTTTTTTTTTT